>OY804609.1:32369286-32499898 GCA_963680895.1 Fragum sueziense | reverse complement strand
CATCCATTTTGTCATTTTTAGCAGTTTTTGAAGTGGATCACCCTAAATTTTTGCCGTTTGGGAAAGGGTTAAGAATATTGGTGGAGGACAATTTTGTCAGAAAGGATGCTTGCCATGCAGGGTTCAACATTAACCTGTGCCCGACAGACATTAACTGCCTGCTGCTTGGTCAGGGCTATTTAGATCCCCGAAATGCAAGACTGACTGATAAGCCCAGGGCTCGAATTTCCACTAGCATACTGGCATTTTGCTAGTTAGAATTACAAATTGCTAGTGATTTTATATGACACTAGATTTTTTTGCCTAGTGGAAAAAAAATCCCACCCACAAGTTTTACATCAATGCAGACTGAAAAGGCTTTCATAACAACTTCCAATATTGACTAACTTACTGTACTAGTTTTGGAGTGTGCTTTAAAAGAACAGCTGTATGCATCATATTAAGCTTCTTTTTTTTAAATGAAAACCAAATTGCCAGTGAATTTGCTTTTTTGCTAGTGGTTTCAAAAGCCACTAGCAAAATATTGCGAGTCATTTTTTGGGGGAAATTCTAGCCCTGAAGCCTCATTTCAAATCTCAGTCACTATTACCATAATGAAAACACCTGATATGTGACACATTAAGAACATGGGCCCTTCAAATTTTCATTCATTTGTGATTCAAAACTTGACTTTTAGCTTATGAGAGGATTATTGTTGTTAACACCTTTTCCCAATTATTCAAATATTTGGTCAGGACCAGTGCATATTTGGTCAGGGCTAGCATCATCTGGCAGCAACAAGCCTGACTGTCTGGTAACCAAAAATGTTAATGTTGGACCCTGCCATGGTCGGGGACAAACCAGGGACCTCATGCCCTTGGACAACATATACTGTAGCACACCATAACAGCAGCTTGCCACAAACAAAGGTTGAATTCCAATGTCAAATGGTCAAAGTCCCAAACGTAAGGCGTTGGCAGAAAGTGTCCATGATTGTGTGAAATACCTAGGCCCTATCTTTAACCCTTTCCCGAACAACGAACTTTTAGTGATCCACTTCAAAAATTGCCATAAATGACAAAATGGATGTTATTAAAGATAGGATTTGAGTAAAATATGGCACAAAAAATATTGAGACAAAAGGAGAAACTGCTGGTTATCAGCAGTTTCTTCTTTTGCCTCAATGTTTTCCCAAACCTTATCTATAAAGGATGTCAAAACCAGGTCTTGTTTGGGAAAGGGTTAAGCTTTACAGCCTTTAGTCTATGTAAAAAGCGATGCTATGGACACAAGGGAGTCTGACAGTTACATTAGCCCCCAAGACATTTTGAAGTTCAGGCTTGCTAAACAGAAGAAAATGCTGTTTTTTTTCTCCATCACAACTTCAAAAGCTTCAACAGTCAAAGATGTTAAGCAATACAATTTGCTTTTGTTACAATGTTTATAAAAAATGCTTAAATATGTTATGTTTGATGACATCATTTAAAGGGACATTTTATTCCAATTTCAATTTTTTAAAGTATGTCTAGATGCCAAGATTGGTTATTCTAATGAGTATAAATACTATTAGTTTTTTTTAAGTTGTTGCCAATAAGCGAGAAACACTCATTTAAAGTTGAGACATAATCAATAAATTGCATATGAATCTGAACTGTTGTCCACAACAATTTGTTCAATTTTAACACAAAAATATAAATTTCTCGTAAACGGCGCAATATTTTGGCTTGAAATTTTCAGAATTTTCATAAGGAAATATGCTCTTTCAGATAAAAATAAAAGTAAAGTTTATTACAAAAAATTCTGAAATGTCATTTTAAGCTTTTTTAATGTTAGATTCATGGCAGGGTTTCAAATAGCTGTGATATAATGGCCACAAACCCAGATCAAAATTCAAGGAAGTTTTTGGTTTTGAATGATAATCAGCATTTTCTCCTTTGGCCTCTATATTTTCCATGCTATACTACACACAAATCAAATATCCAACAACATGCACTTTGTCATCTGCAGCAGCTTCTGAATTAGACCATGGGGTGACACTCACATTCTGCAATTTGGGAAAGGGTTAATAAGACAGGGCTAACTAACCTTGGTAATACTGTGTGTCTTGATATCAATTCGTCTTCATCAAATTTTCCAATCTGGAAAACAAAATGATCAACTAAAATTTTGTTGTTTGGGAAAGGGTTAAAACATCCCTGGCAAATGGTATACAAAGAAGGGGATTACACGGATAAAGACTAACAGGGGCCCAGTCGCCCATGGCCCCTAAATTTTGGGCTGGGCCCCTATAAATCAGGACTAGGCCCCTGAATTTTTGAGAAAATGCCCATACCCCTAATGTAAAATACTGAATATTAAGCGAGCTGGGCCCCTACATTAAAATTCTTAGTCTTTATCCCTGGATTATGTTTAAAAATAATTCACTAGTCTACTCGCTACTTATCAATCAACCCTCGTATCATCATATCTATTTTCCAAAATAAAAATCATATATCATTCAAGTCTTTTTGACGTCATTGACACAATTTATCTATCACAACTTTACCTTTTCTGCTATCAACTTTTCTTCTCTATCCGCCTGGGCAATCAAGGGTGCTGAAAGTTAACAATAAAACATTTTCACCCCTGTCCCAAACAGCAAAAAATTAGGGTAGTCCCATTCTAAAGTTGCTGGAAATGACAAAATGGGTGTTAATAAAGACAGGATTTGGGTAAACTATGGCACAAAAAATATTGAGACAAAAGGAGAAACTGCTGGTTATCAGCAGTTTCTTCTTTTGTTTCAATGTTTTCCCAAGCCTTTTCTATAAGGGACGTCAAAACCAGGTCTTGTTTGGGAAAGGGTTAAACCCTGTCCAAATTAGCAAAATTATAGAGATACCCAATTTGAAAACTATTGTAGACAGTCAATGACAGTAAAGTAGACAACAAAGCACGGTTTCCACTGACTACTTATCCCATTACCAAACGACAAATTTTGGACTGGTCCAAATTCAAAGATGTTGCAGACGACAATTTCAAGTTAAGGAAATTTAAAATATTTTGGTCATTTTTGGTAGAAAACAGTGTGGGAAATGAAGAAATTGCTTGTCACAAGCAATTTCTTCATTTTCCACGATGTTTTCCAAAGCCATTATCTTGTGGGGAGTCGAAAGGCGTCACTGTGTGGCAATGGGTTATTTTGTGTAAGAAATGATAATTTTACAGCATGCTTTTACCACTCTATAAAGGACATACGGCTGTTTACGAAAACTTGCGGTGCAAGATTTAATTTTGGGGGTAAAAAGAGTTTTTTGGAAGGAACTATTTTGAATACCCAGCTAAGTGGATATCTCTTTATCTATATATACTGCGTAACTTCCCTTTCGGGAATTACTGGCTGGTATCAATTGATATGTGCATGCGCGGATCCAGAGGGGGGGTCAGGGGGTCATGACCCCCCCCTGGAATTTGGCGAAAAAAAGGGGTTATTAAAAATATTACTGGTTATGTCCCTGATAAGCTGCGTCATTCGTCCCTATGTGCCACGACAAATCATTGTTATATTTAGTCCTTCATGGTATGACATATGTATCTGCATGGACCCAGGGGGAGTCAGGGGGCCTAACCCCCCCTGGAATTTGGCAAAATAAGGGGTCTGATCGGAAGAACCCCCCCTGGGAAAAATACCTTGATCCGCGCTTGATGTGTTATAAGATCTGTGTACATTATATCACAGAAACAAATGCAGCAAAACAGTGGAGGATCCATAAGAGGTTTGGGGTTCAAACGAAACCCCACTGTAGCCTTAAAAAGAGAATAAATCTCCATTATCAAATGCAGAAGTGGTGTCAAAATCTAATGTAGACGAGTTAGCCCTTACGCAATTTCTTCTTATTATTATTCTAAAGACGTTCCTTTGAACGTATTTATTTTTAATCAATTGGGAAGCAAGTTTTTTCAACTTATTTTAGTCCCTCTCGATTCAGCTTCCTGGAAATACACTTTCCAGTACTCGCGCCAAATGTGTTGGCCAATGAGAAGCTTCGAACAACCTCCGCTACAGGGGATCGAACTCGGAACCTGTTAGTTGCTAGGCTGACGCTCTACCTCTTGACTTGGCATGGGAAATATAGATCAAATTCATTTAGTATTTTCAGGAATAATGGAAATGGGATATTTGGGGATATTGAAAAAAAAAATATTAAGTTTGGACCTCTATGTCGTCGGACAGGAAAGGATTTCCAACGTTTTCGACATTGTAGGGGCGAAGCTTACTGGGGACGAATCAAATTCTCTTTACCTGTCAGTTCCTTCACAAGTTCACGTTGTTGTTCAATGGTATCGAACGAAAGATCGATTTTCAAAGGCTGTCGACATCTCTGACATACAAAACTGACTCGTTTTTTCTCCGATATTTGATTGTTTTGGTTTGGGACGGACATTGTTTATTCCGGAAGTAGAAATATGCCCATAATTTTCTGATTCGTCCGATTGAGTTTCGAGTTTTATTCGCCTTAAAATTTGGATGTTAACCCATTACCACACTGTGACACAATGACTCTTTTTGACTCCTCACAAAAATAGCAATGGAAAACATCGTGGAAAATGAAGAAATTGCTTGTGACAAGCAATTTCTTCATTTCCCACAATGATTTCCATCCAAAAACATCTAAATATTTTAGGTATGTGACCCATCATTAAAAACACCACTTTCTAGCCATGTGACATGCATCAAATTACACACACTTGTAGATACACTTCAAATAAGTTGATTCACAGTGTCGGATTTCAAGATTATGCTTCAAGAAGAAAATAATTTACAAATATCTTTTTACTCTATATTCATATGCAAGAGAGGTAATTCATAACATTTTTGTCAAATATTTCCATAAAATTGCGTTAATTCAAAATTCTAAACCGTTCAAAATGCTTATGTTTGTATTTGGAATGGAAATATAACACAGTTTAAGATTTATTGGCACATTTCAAATTTCGCCCCTGGCTCTTTGGTGCTAATGATGGGTTGCATACGTTAAAATTTCCATTTGAAATTGTCGTCTGCAGGATCTTTCAATTTGGACCGCCCTAAAATTTTGTCGTTTGGTAATGGGTTTAAAAAATGATATTGGATTTATGTTAAATGAATGTAACCATTTTCGAGTAGACAAAGGCAGGAGTATGAGTAAAAAATATCTATAATATAAGAAAAAACTGTGTTGCAACTTTCACGCTATATATTTCCCAAATCAATCCAAACATTGCGCGATGCTTTTCTTCCTTCTTTAACAGAAGCATGTTAAAGGTGTCTTTCTAATTGAAAAAAAGGTCGATCATTTTTCCCATTGATGACAGAAAAAATACAAAAACTAGTGCTTAAATTTGTATTTTGTCAACAATTTCTTTATAAAAAATCATTTTGTATAATTCTCTATATCTAGTTTTCTCACTGTTAAGACCTTCAAATAATTTAGATGATCATTAATAAAACACCATAATTTATGCACGGGTTGTAGTGAATTCTTAACTCTAATACAAAACAATCCCCAATTTTCCTGAAGAGCACGCTAAAATTTCCCAAAATGAACAGACCCAGGCCTCTTCCCAATTTTCTTAACCCTTTCCCAACCAAGACCTGGTTTTGATGAATCTGATAAAAAAAAAAAAGCTTGGGAAGACATTGAGATAAAAGAAACTACCAATAACTAACAGTTTCTCATTTTCTTTTAATATTTTCTGTGCTATATTGTACCCCCCCCCCTACGCCAATTTCTTTCTTTTTTACATCAATTTTTGTCTGCAGCAGCTTTCCAATAGGACCACCATGAAATTTTGTCGTTTGGAAAAGGGTTAAGAAACGCCCTGCATTGCCATGTGCTCATATTGAAATTAAAAGATTTTTCGACATGAAAGTAAGGTAAGGTGCTAAGAGTCAAATCATAGACCCATATGCATTGTATCGAGATCTGCCCTTGAATGTGACAAAAATGCCGTTTTCGACTTCGATTTTAATTAAGGTAGAATACCCGTAATGTGGCCATTTTGAGATTCATAAAACATCGGATTGAATTCGGGCGGTGTCGTTACGTATCCGAACCTATACGGGCGTGGTCGTAAACAATCGGCAGTGGAAAGTTCCACAGCCGAATGTTTACGACCGCGCCCAAATAATTCCGATGTCGCGCGAATCTCATTACGGATATTCTACCTTAATCTAATAACCACAAATAGTCACCAATCAATACACACCTTGGACACAATGATGGTGATCATGAATACAACCCTTGATGAATATGAATTTCAGCATAACGATGCTTTCCAACGAAAACCTCGTATCTGCAGCTTGTTTTAAGTCGCAGATACGAGGTTTTCGTTGAAAAGCGACAATAACCAGAACCAAACTTGTTGAGTTATCTACCCTTAAATTTGACCAATATTTGCTGTTTTCGACTTGTTTTTACTCTAAAAACCACAAATAAGGGCCTAGTGCTAGTAGCCAATCAAGTCTAAACTTGGAGACATTGTTGGTGACCTTAACAGATAGGAGACTAGGCTCCCCAACTAGCACCTTCACGGTGCTCCGTGTTATCAGTCCCACATCTCAGTCTGTTTCAGTCAAATGGAGCCTAGTCCAGGGACTATTAAGATCTTGGATGATTTTGGATTTCAGCATAAAGTCAGCATAGAACTAGCGTGAGTTATCTACCTTTGAATTTGACAAAATTGTTGTTTTCGATTCTGTTTTCTAGCCTATCTAATAACCAGAATTACGTATTGACGAATTAAAGCTCGGACACAACGTTGGAGACATAAGATCTCAGATTAGCTTTGCTTGCAGTTGTTTAATCGGACTGGAAAATCTAGGTTAAATGCTATTGAATTTGGTAAAATATATGTTTTCCACTTTTTTTTTTTTTTTTTTTTTTTTTTTTTTTTTTCATTTTAACAACCACAAATATTGACCAAGCAAGACAAATATCGGACACATTGTTGGTGACCATGAGCTAATTATGAGTATAACGTCGCTTTTCAACGACAACCTCCTAACTGCAGCTTGTCTTAAGATGCAGTTACGAGGTTTTCGGTGAAAATCAGCGATAATTTTGAGCTTGATTTCAGATTGATTGAATCTCACATCCTGTATTATAGGTTCAAGAATTCGACGAAATGACCATTTTGTCTTTGTTTTCACTGCAGAAGACACATATTGACCAAATTTTACAAAATGGCCATTTTGGCTTTGTTTTCACTGCAAAAGACACTTAAAGATTGATTAAATTTGACAAAATGGCTATTTTGGCTTTGTTACCTCTGCAAGCAATTTCATATTTGGGGGGGGGGGGTTAAAGCCGATTGTCCTGAATATTGGGGGGGGAGGAGGGCTAATTTGGATTTTCCCAAAATTTTCAGTGTAAAATGTAATTTTCGGCGTTTGAGAAAGCGAATTAGCCGAAAATTATTTTCCCTTGCTATGTCTAAGCTCCGATAGGGGGTGTCAATATCGTGCACGAAGACGCGGGAAATTCTTCGTGCACGTGTAGAGCTTGTCATTCAGAGTTGGTAACTGACTGTGGACGGACCGATTTTTAGTTTCGTCTGCGATTGGGAAACACGTGGTCGTTAGCATTCGGATTTTCGCTTTTTGATATAAGATGTCTTTAGAGGACGAGCTTGCTTCTAGGAGTGAATTGAACGAGGACATTAAATCTCTTCTCTTAGTGGTGAGAGAGCAGAGACGTGAAATTAACTGTTTGAAAGACGACCTGAAAGGTGACTGTCTGGCGGTGAAAGCTGACGTTAAACGATTGAAGTCCGGTCAAGACCTTAAGTGGCATTTCGAGGGAAATAAGCTGCAGCACGAATTTAACGCTTCTATTCTGGACAATATCACCCAAGCTCTGTGGGCTCTGGATAATCAAAAGTTTGGATACGCTAGTGAGCTCCTTAGGGAGTCTTGTGATAGTATTAAACTAGACAGCCCTGGCAGTCTGGAAGCGCTCCACAGGCCTGATTGTTTGTCTTGTTGAATTCAATTTCAAAGGTTCAGGCTGCACAAACAAGCAAGCTGAAAATTTCAAGCAAGTAAGATCTTATGGTCAGTAAAACTCTGTGAAAGTTATTGTATTGATTAATTAATACCAATGGTTGTAAAAGTGAAAATAAAGCCGAAAATGACAATTTTGTCAATTTCAAGGGCACATAACTCATGACATAAAGTTCAGATCAAGCTGAAAATTATATCAAGGCAAGATCTTATAGTCACCAACATTCGGTACAAGTTTTGTCTTGATTAGTCAATATTTGTAGTTTCAAGAGTGAAAACAAAGTCAAAATAGAGCCGAAAATGGCAATTTTGTCAATTTCAAGGGCACATAACTCATGACGTAAAATTCAGACCAAGCTGAAAACTCTACCAAGGTAAGATCTTATAGTCACCAAAATTCTGTACAAGTTTTGTCTTGATTGGTCAATATTTGTCGTTGCTAGAGCGAAAACAAAGTCAAAATAAAGCCGAAAATGGCAATTTTGTCACTTTCAAGGGCACATAACTCATAATGTAAAATTCAGATCAAGCTGAAAAATAAACCAAAGTATAATCTTATAGTCACCAACATTCTGTACAAGTTTTGTCTTGATTGGTCAGTATTTGTAGTTGCTAGAGCGAAAACAAAGTCAAAATAAGCCGAAAATGGCAATTTTGTCAATTTCAAGGGCACATAACTCATGATGTAAGATTCAGATCAAGCTGAAAATTACACCAAAGCAAGATCTTATAATCACCATCATTCTGTCCAAGTTTTGTGTTGATTGGTTAATATTTGTAGTTGCTGAATTGAAAACAAAGTCAAAATAAAGCCGAAAATGGCAATTTTGTCATTTTCAAGGGCACATAACTCATGATGTAAAATTCAAATCAGGCTGAAAATTATACCCAGGCAAGATCTTATAGTCACCATCATTCTGTCCAAGTTTTGTCCTGATTGGTCAATATTTGTAGTTGCTAGAGTGAAAATAGAGTCAAAATCCCCATTTTTGACATTCAAGGGCAGATAACTCCAGACTTTCTACTTCAATCAGAATTCTTTGAAGGAATCTGAGAGAGGGTCACCCAAGGATTATTCCTGTGAAGTTTGGTTGAAATCCATCCAGTAGTTTTTGAGAAGAAGATTTTTAAAGGAAAGGTTTACGGACGGACGGACGCACGGACGCACGCACGGACGCACGCACGACGGACACAGCGCCATGACAATAGCCCGCTGGCCTGTCGGCCAGTGGAGCTAAAAACGGAACAAGCATGTGCGTATCGCGGACACGTCAGAGGGGGGATGGGAGACTGTCCGCCAATATGAACTTAATCCCGTGGCGAGCGACTCAGAGGATGAGTCTAGGATTAATCGGGCGGAAGCGAGAGCCGTTAAGAGAAAGATGTCACGTAAATCCAAGAGTTCTAAGCCAGTGGCTACAGTGCCTTATAATACTGTGTCTGTTCCAGCTGGGGCAGGGAGCTCCATGCACCCCCAGTTTCTGCCGCCACAACAACCCCAGCAGCCCTTTCGTGCCTATCCGGCTCCCAGAGGGCCGAGAGGTTCTTATGGAGCCTGTTTCGCCTGCGGTGAAATCGGACACATCCGTGTTAACTGCCCATACAACCGGGCAGTGGCTCAACAAGGCGTCAAAAAGGAGTGAGCCTCTCGATATGGATCGGCCTGGGATTAATATTGAAGATGAGTATTCTATTTTTAGATTTGCCTATGATAAAAATAGATTTACAGACGATTTTTATGACTATGAACAAGGCCAAAAGGAAATTATTGTTAAAAACAGGTTAAAAGAGCATATTGAATTTTGGAAAAGTATAAAAGCTAATGAATATGTCATTGATATTATTGCTAATGGGTACAAAATTCCTTTTTATTCGTTGCCACCTTTGTCGGTGTCAAAAAATAACAAGTCTGCAATAAAAGAATGTGTAGATAGGCATAAGGTAGTGAACCCGCTTACTGTCTCGATTCAGAATAATGGCAAAAGAAGGCTTATTCTTGATCTGAGACTAGTAAACAGGCATATTTGGAACGTATAGCACTGTCGTTTTTGAAGCAAGATGCTTGGATGATAAAGTTTGACATTCATTCGGCCTATCATTTCATAGATATTTTTCCTGCACATACCGAATATTTAGGATTTTCTTGGGAAATAGACGGGAATATGAAATACTTTAAATTCCTTGTTTTGCCGTTTGGTTTAAGTTATGCATGTTATGTATTCACTAAAGTAACTAGGCCTTTAGTAGCTAAATGGCGGGGCGAAGGGAAAAGCGTGCTAATGTTTTTGGATGATGGCTTTGATACGGAAGAGAGCTACGAGGATACATTGAAAAGTAGCGTTGAGATAAAGCAGGATTTGTTGTCTGCCGGGTTCGTGCCAAAGGCAGACAAATCATGCTGGATCCCTACGCAAGAATTGCAATGGTTAGGTGCTTTGATAAATTCTTCAGAATATTCAATAAGAGTCCCTGTTGAAAGGATTAGAAAGGCGCTGGGTACTTTAGAGTATTTGTTATCATTTAGATCTGTCCCAGTGAGACAGGTTGCTAGTTTTGTTGGACAAATTATTTCTATGCACATTGTTATAGGCTCTGTTTGTCAAATAATGACTAAGAATCTCAGTATTGACATTGTTAAGGCTATTTCCTGGAATTCATCTATTGTTTTATCAGATGAAAGTAAGTCTCAGTTAAAATCTTGGAGGAAAAGTTTGAATCAGTTGAACAAAAGAGTACTGTCTAACACGAATATTTGTTCTCGTATAGTGTACAGTGATGCGAGTAACTCAGGTTACGCGGGTTACGAGGTAAACACACGTGACGGGGTGGTTCACGGTATGTGGGATCCTCAAGAATCCGTCAAATCATCAACATGTAGGGAGCTCAGTGCTGTATATAGAGTGCTGGTCTCACTTCATGGTGTATTGACTTGTCAGAGAGTGAAATGGTTCACAGACAATGCAAATGTCTGTAGTATCGTCACCAAAGGGTCTATGAAAGAAGGCTTACAGGAGCTAGCTTTGATGATTTATCATTTTTGCTGTGAAAATTGCATAAATTTAGAGGTTGAATGGATACCGCGATCGGAAAATGAAAAAGGCTGATTATTTGTCAAAAATTGTTGAGACGGACGACTGGGGTATCTCGAGTTACATACTGCAAATGATTACAGAACGGTGGGGCGAAATGGACGTTGACTATTTCGCATCACCTCACAATGCAAAGTTGCCGCGTTTTTATAGTCGGTTCTGGTGTGAAGAAAGTGCAGGTACAGACGCATTTACATACGATTGGAGTCAGGGTTTTGGCCTCTTTGTACCGCCCATAATTCTGGTGCCAAGAGTTTTAGGAAAAAATGAAATTCTGTCACGCTCGAGGTATCCTGGTAGTTCCCGAGTGGAAATCGGCTAGTTTTTGGCCTATTCTATTTTCAAACAGATGCAAAACTTTCCATCATTTTGTTAAAGACTGTTTACTGCTGCCTACAAAAAAGGAGTTTTATTTTCCTTGTGGAAATAAATCAGGACTGTTTGGAGTCGTCGATTTGAAATTCCGTATGTTAGCGCTATACATAGATTTCAGTAGCGCTATATAAGGGAGACAAATCTTACTATGAAAAAAGGTTGTTGTGAAAGATTTGTCTCCCTTGACATATTTATTCATTTGACTAATCTCTCGATTTTTACAAATGTTTTTTCAGAGATACGATGGGGAGTTGATTGATCTGGAGTTGCCTGAAGTATTGGCGGACAGGGTGTCTTCGTTACCGCAGTTACTGAAAGAGTCAAGGGCGGGTAGTACTTCGGCAGCATACGAGCGTGGTTTTCAGCGTTGGCGGAAATGGGCGATCATTAATGGTATTAAGGTAGAGGATACCTTGCCCGCGAATGCGTTTCATGTAGCTTTATATACTGACTGGCTTTAAAAACGCATCACTTATTTTTCAAAATATTTTCGTAGTTAAAGTCAACAGGATCAAATTTGTACTTCTGATATATATTTCAACCAATGAGACACGATATCCAATAAATTTTATTGCAGTCAGTTACCACGTTAATTCGCACGACGTCAACGTGCAAAATATGGATAACGTTTACGTAGCTACAGCTTAGGTGACCAACTGGAGGTTTGTTTTCATATTCCATATTCAAATGGTCAAGGGTTACTTTTCTTTCTCAATCAATTTGATTAAACAAAAAATAAAGCCAAGAGACCAAAGTTCTTTGAGCACACACAATTTTTTGAATTATTCTAAGCGGGTGTTTGTCAACGAGAACCGGCGAGACGTTTAAATGTAAACCAATCGGCGATTTTCCACTTTCATTAACGTAGCCAATCTACAGGGATTGCTGCTGAGCACCAGCGTCCTGATCAACCGTTTAAAACGAGCTTACGTCAAGATAATAACATACGTCAACGTCAATTACGTAATTGGTTTACAACAACGTTTTCAACTGCAATTGTAATACAAAAATGTTGCTACTGACAAAGTCTTGCCATAACAGTGCATTAACGAATTAGATATTGTGGTTTTCACTACTGGCGACTATGCCCGTGACAGATACTTACAGAAAGTCATCATCAGATCAGGATGCGTTGGGCCTAGACACGATGAAAAACGGACGCCAAAACTTTTGAATACTCTCCAGTAATATATGGTAGATAATTCAAGCCCAAAAGAATAAAGATTTTGTTTAAACTCAAGGGTCAACAAGGTCACGATTATGGAACATTTTTCATACTAAGAGCGGAATTACTTGTTATTAGATAGAGAAAACTGTAAAATTCCTCACACCACCCCTCTTTAGATGGCTATATCTCAGTCATTAAATCAAATTTTTGTCTGACATTTTCAGGAAATGTTGGGAAGATGTCAAGCTATTATTTAATATATAATACTACAAAGTTGATTATGTATTTTGCATAATATTGTCGGATGAACTTTAGTGATGCGTTTTTAAAGCCAGTCAGTATATCTTTCATCTCTGATTCAAAGTTCGAATACCCCAAGTGTAGTGATTAGTGCGTTTTATAGTGTTAAATGGTTTCATGATCTGTTCGATTATAAATCACCTACAGATAGTAGGTTAGTGTGTAATGTGTTAGAAGCTGCCAAGAGGAAATTGGCCAAACCTGTGAACAAGAAAGAGCCTATGACTGTTGACATTTTGCAGAAGATGTATAAGCACCTATATGTTGATGGATGTATTATGAAACAAAGAACTATTTGTATATGCCTTATTGCTTTTGCTGGGTTCTTAAGGAGCTCAGAGGTTTTGACTTTGAAGAGAAACGATATTTGTATTTCTGATGCATTTATGAGCGTTTTTATTGAGTCAAGCAATACTGATAAATTCAGAGAAGGGGCATGGGTATATATAGCTAGAACGGGTACGGTTTTGTGTCCAGTTGGTAATTTAGAGAAATATTTGTCATGGGCAAAGATTAGCGCTGATTCACAGCAGTGTCTTTTTCGACAAATGAGTGCAACAAAAAAAGGGCTATAAATTGAGAAATTGTGCGAAACCATTGTCTTATAGCAATTTCCGCACGATTTTTCTTAAAGCACTTGAACCCGTTGTAGCTAATGTTGGAAAATATTGTTCTCATTCTTTGAGAGCAGGCGGTGCCTCGGCTGCGGCCAATAATGGTATACCTGATAGGCTTTTTAAGCGTCATGGTCGGTGGCTTAGTGAGTCGGCGAAGGATGGATATGTAAAAAGTTCTATTGAAGAGAAGCTAAGGGTGTCTAAAGCATTAGGCTTGTAAATGTGACTATTGCTATTTTGTTATTAAAAATGAATCCGATATTATGCCCGTTCTTTTATTTCAGTCGGTCACAGCCAACTGCATTACCAAAAAATAAATATTTTTGTGTTTGTCGTTAGAGGAGTGTGAGTTTGCAAGGGAAATGTAATTTTCGGCGTTTGAGAAAGCGAATTAGCCGAAAATTATTTTCCCTTGCTATGTCTAAGCTCCGATAGGGAGCGTCAATATCGTGCACGAAGACGCGGGAAATTCTTCGTGCACGTGTAGAGCTCGTCATTCAGAGTTGGTAACTGACTGTGGACGGACCGATTTTTAATTTTTATGATTTCGAAAGCTTTCGGTTAAATGTACTTTTATCGAACATTTGATGTGTTCAGGGCCATTTCCCACCTTAGTCTGCTACGTTCGTAGTCGTCTGCTTAGCAAGTGATTCAGTACGTTTGGTTTCATCTGCATACGAAGGCATGTGCGTATTAAGTGCCATCTGCAAACAAGCATAGAAGTTCGTTTGGACCAAAATTGAAATTGTACATGCCTGAGTGCTCGGAGTCAAAAGATCGAACATGTTGGTGTGTTCGTAGTTAATTGCTACTGAACGCGAGGATGTGTTTTGCATTGTACATGCGATTGCGCGGGTATGGTCAGAATTACCTGCAACCGAATGAGGGTACGTTTGGAATTGAATGCTTACTTTTGCGTCTGGGTACGCTAATGCTTTGCCGTAAACGAACGTGAGGGAGCGTTCCGATTTCTTCTTGAACGTGTGGGTACGTTCATGGTTAGAACGTGTGGGTACGTTCATGGTTAGAACGTGTGGGTACGTTCATGGTTAGAACGTGTGGGTACGTTCTTGGTTAGAACGTGTGGGTACGTTCATGGTTAGAACGTGTGGGTACGTTCATGGTTAGAACGTGTGGGTACGTTCATGGTTAGAACGTGTGTGTACGTTCATGGTTAGAACGTGTGGGTACGTTCTTGGTTAGAACGTGTGGGTACGTTCATGGTTAGAACGTGTGGGTACGTTCATGGTTAGAACGTGTGGGTACGTTCTTGGTTAGAACGTGTGGGTACGTTCATGGTTAGAACGTGTGGGTACGTTCATGGTTAGAACGTGTGGGTACGTTCATGGTTAGAACGTGTGGGTACGTTCTTGGTTAGAACGTGTGGGTACGTTCATGGTTAGAACGTGTGGGTACGTTCATGGTTAGAACGTGTGGGTACGTTCATGGTTAGAACGTGTGTGTACGTTCATGGTTAGAACGTGTGGGTACGTTCATAGTTAGAACGTGTGGGTACGTTCATGGTTAGAACGTGTGGGTACGTTCATAGTTAGAACGTGTGGGTACGTTCATGGTTAGAACGTGTGGGTACGTTCTTGGTTAGAACGTGTGGGTACGTTCATGGTTAGAACGTGTGGGTACGTTCATGGTTAGAACGTTTGGGTACGTTCATGGTTAGAACGTGTGGGTACGTTCTTGGTCAATGCGAACATGAGAATAGGTACGTCGTATTGATGTTGTATGTAACGTGTTGTATTGCTTGGATTGTTGTGAATAAACGGTTTATAGTCGGTCACAGCCAACTGTATTACCAAAAAATAAATATTTTTGTGTTTGTCGTTAGAGGAGTGTGAGTTTGCAAGGGAAATTAAGAAAATTTGGCATTTTTGGCCAACATTGGGGGGGGGGCTTAGCCCCCGCCTAGCCCCCTGTTCCTACGGGCCTGAAAGACACTGATATTGATCAATCAATACAAAACTTGAATATGCTCATGACCACAATATCTGGCATAAGTGTAATTTTCAGCTTAATCATGATATCCTATCCTGAGTTGCTTGCCCCTGAATTTTACAAAATTATTGTCGTTTATGGATTTGTTTTCAGCTTTACAGTCGCAAATTATTTGATTCAAATAAAGCTGTTATCTTGGTCCGTCTTGGTTCAGGTGAGCGATTATCATTATGTCATTATCCACACAAGTTTTAGAATGGATATAAGTGTACCTGTACAAATTATACCATGCACAGTCGTTATTGCATATCAAATATCAAATTGCAAATTACTTCCTTGGCGATGATTTATTCATTGATATACAAATCGTCATGTCTTTACAATTTATGGAATGAAATGAGCGATTTGGATATTTTTTCATGTCAGGTATGTTAAAAATATTCGTACAAAATATCATTATTTCCACAATAACTTGAAATTTGACACCAAGAATCTTTATTATTTGAATCATTAATCATTATCTTTAGAAAACCCTTGTTGTATTTTTTGCTTAAGTGTTGTGATTTTTTTTCATCATTTGAAAACAGAGGAAAAGTCTTTCCCAGACGTTTAATCTGCTCCGAGGCATTGGCAAACATGTAAGTCTTAATCCGAGTTTTCTCTGATGAAATTCGCTCTTTGATATGTTGATGTCGCTCATTTACATCAGAGCGCACTACCATTAAAACAATGGAAAGTTTGAAACAAGTTGTGGCGCTTTGTTTACCGCCCGATCTTAAACTCTATAACGCCTTATGATACAGATCAATGAACAATTAATTGTCATGCCTGGTGAAAGTTTAAGATTAAAAAGTATTTGTAAAAGGTCTATAGGCAATGTTTTACAACAACCCTCACTTGAACAGCCATTGTCTACAATGACATACTTTCCTTTGTTTTTGAATGGTATATTTATAGTGCGCTGTGATGTAAATAGCAATATCTAATATCCAAGAGCGTATTTTTCGTCAGAGAAGACTCGGTTTAGTACAGTATGTGCTTCTATGTTCGTCCATTATTCCACCCTCTTCCATTCTTCGTTCTTTCACACTTTTGATTCTGGCCGTCTGTCTCAAAACATGTTTTTGAATATATCGCTGATTTTCAGCAATCACCTCGTACATGTAACTGCAGCTTGTTTAAAGCTGAAGTTACGAGGTCATTGTTGAAAAAACAGCGATATTTAAAAACGCGTTTCCATTTAAAGGTGGGTCATTTCAACGATATCCTCGTAACTGCAGCTTGTTTTCGTTGAAAAACATATATGCTCCAGAACTTGACAAAGTGGCTATTTTCGCTTTGTTTTCACTACAAAAGACACAGATATTGATTAATCAATACAACACTTAAATAGCCTATGTTGGTGACCACAATATTTGACATAAGATTAATTTAAGCTTGATCATGATCTCATATCCTGAGTTGCGTGCCCCTGAAATTTGACCGACTGCCTCAAAACACTTTTTAAATATGTCGCTACTTTTCAGCAATCACCCCGTAACTGCAATTACGAGGTTATTGTTGAGAAGCAGCGATATATAAAAAACGAGTTTGTATTTAGAAAGTTGGTCCTTAAAGCATTTAGGACCAACTTGGATCAAGATCAGCCTGCAAACATACACACTGTAATAATGATCCGTGCTTTTTCTTTTGCTTTTTTTTTATTAAATTTATCATTAATCCAATACCGAATGGCAAAATGTTAATAATTAGTCAAAATTCAAAAATGTTTCAGACAAACTTCCAATTAATGAAATTGTACATTTTTTGTCTCTTTCACTTAGAAAATAATGTGGGAAATGAAGACATTTCTTGTCACAAGTAATTTCTTCAGTTTTCATTATGTCCTCCAAAGCCTTTATCTTGCGGGGCATCACAATGCGTCATTATGTTGGAATGGGTCAAAATATATATGATTATATACTTAGAACTTTGCATCAATTCCAGTGAATTGACATACAATGAATTCTTTTAAAATCCGTTATGTTCTTCGGAAACGTCTGATACCCGGCTTCAATGTTCACACTTTTATAAAAAAAAAAATGAATTAACACAGCTTCTTTTTTTCAAGCACAATACCACTTTATTTCTGTCGTAGGCCTATTAGAAATCATAAGCAATAAAGTTGTAAAGTAATATGTGCAATGAAAGTTTATCAATTTGAATATCATATTACAGTATATGGGCTGTAATAATCTTTTAAATTAAAGCATAATGTCCCAAACTTTACTATAGTTATGCCGTTGTGTATTTGCTAGACTAAGTGAGTGATCTTTTTCGGAATACTGAACTAACCTCCGTCACCACCTAAAGAAAAGGTATCCCTAATTAACCCATTACCAAACGACAAAAGTTTTGACTTGTCCAAATTCACAGACGCTGTAGACGACAATATGAATTGACTGAAATTCCACATTCTTTGATCTTTATGGGTAAAAAGAAATTGTGGGAAATGTTACAAGTAATTACAAGTAATTTCTTCATTTTCCGCAATATTTTTCAATACAATTATCTAATAGGAAGTCAGGGAGTCATTGTGTGTGTTAATGGGTTAAACTAATATAATTATAAAACGTTTAGGACTTCATGTTGAAGTACGACTGTAAAATTTATACATATATCTACAAATGCAAAACTATTAACTCTCTCAATAAATTCAAAGACACCATTTCTGAATGTTTTGCAACTTTTTATATACCGAAAAGTACACAGAATAGGAATGACAGAAAAATATGATTTTCGTTTATTTTCTTTTTTATTTACTTTTTGGCTTTTAACAAACAATTTGAAATAACATTAGTTTTAATATGAAAAAAGGCAAAGCTTCTAACCGGGGTCAACACAGCTGAACATTATTCATTTAATCAACAATACATGATCAAAGTGCTGAGAGCACTGTAATTGGACGTCTCTGATTGATTGAGCGGGATTGTACATGAACGAAAGATATTTTATTCATTCTTCTGTGTTTAATTCTATAAGATCGGTTTCGGACATACGAAATCGGCTTTAATACCAGAAAACCCTTCTCAGGCTTCAAATTGATTTGATTGCCGTTTCAAGACAACTGATTTGTCGCTATGAATAATCACTATTAATTTGATTACCAAATTCAATTAAGGCCATGCGATCAGCACTTTTGTCTTCTTGTTTCGGTTTACTATGAGTATTGTCGTCAGTTATACTTTTCATTGATTTTATAAAGTACGCTACAAAGCAATTTATTCAAAATGTAAGCCAACGCGCTACATAAATGAAAGCCGCGATAGCTCACTTAGCAGAGCACTCACCTTGTACTCTTTACACATGTTATATCCGGAAGGCCCTGGGTTCGAATTCTACTCAGACATTGTTCTTTTTAATCATCTTTTTTCATACGCCGCCGGAGGCGGACGTATATTGGCATCATCTTCTCCGTCTGTCCGTCCGTCCATCCGTCCGTCTGTCCGTCCGTCCGTCCGTCCGTACGTCCGTCCACTTTTCTTGTCAACGCAACTCCTCCTAAGTTTCTGGCTGGATCTTCTTGAAACATGGTCAATGTTATCACCTCAATTGGTAGATGTGCATGAAGGAAGGATTTTATGGTTCGTTGATTTTTGCCAGAGTTATGCCCCTTAAAAACTTAGTCTCTGGGGCTTATTGAAATTGCAGCCTTGTCAACGCAACTCCTCCTAAGTTTCTAGCTGGATCTTAATGAAACTTGCTCATTGTTATTACCTCAATTTGTAGATGTGCATGAAGTAAGGATTTTATGGTTCGTTGATTTTTGCCTGAGTTATGCCCCTTAAAAACTTAGTCTCTGGGGCTTATTGAAATTGCAGCCTTGTCAACACAACTCCTCCTAAGTTTCTGGCTAGATCTTAATGAAACTTGGTCAATGTTATCACCTCAATTGGTAGATTTGCATGAAGGAAGAATTTTATGGTTCATTGATTTTTGCCAGAGTTATGCCCCCTTAAAACTTAGTCTGTGGGGCTTATTGAAATTGCAGCCTTGTCAACGCAAGTCCTCCTACGTTTATGGCTGGATATTAATGACACTTGGTCAATCACCTCAATTGGTAGATTTGCATGAAGGAAGGATTTTATGGTTCATTGATTTTTTCTAGAGTCATGCCCCCTTAAAACTTAGTCTCTGGGGCTGATTGAAATTGCAGCCTTGTCAACACAACTTCTTCTAAGATTCTGACTGGATCCTTATGAAACTTGGTGGATGTTATTAACTTAATTTGTAGATGTGCATGAAGTAAGGATTTTATGGTTAATTGATTTTTGCCTGAGTTAGGCCCCCTTCAATCTTAGTCTCTAGGGCTTAATGATATTTCAGTCTCGTGAACGCAATTGATTTCAGGTTTTTGACTGGATATTTATAAAAACCTTTTTGTGAACACAACTTTTTACAGGTTTTTGTGTGAATATTTATAAATCCTTGTCAATGTCATTTTTTTGTCTCAAGTTTTATAAGTGGCGGCGTATATTGTGACCATGGCACTCTTGTTCGACTTCTATCTCCACCATCGTTGGCGAAAAAACGACCGCAGTGATTTAGAATCGATCTTAACACAAATTCAACGAAATAAAGTAATGAAAGGCCGATCATTTGCATACAATTCCGCTCAATCAATGAGAGGCGTCTAAATATAGTGCTCCAAGCACTTTGATTTTTATTCCTGTTTAGAGTAAAAAAAGAAAAAAAACACGGTAGCAGTTTTCCCTGGTTGTGGTTACAAAACAAATTCAACACATACTTTTCCTGAAACAAAATACCAGATGAATTGGAGCACCTAACCATGGATTCCTCATACAAGTACTACCGCAGCATCCTTACATCTACAGATGTGCATAAAAAGAAGAAATTGGGAACGTGCCGTCGGGAAAATGGCAGTGGAGTACAATAAGCAATCTAAATCTTCATATCATTATCAACGAAAATTTGAGAATAGCAATGTCCCTATCTGTAAACATATTCATACGATCATCCAGGTACCATCTGTTGCAGACCCATTGCTTCATCTTCTTAGCTCAATACACGTAAACGGGTCTCTTAAACGAAATAAATACAGATCGCTGTCACTTAGTCTTATACTAGTAATAATCATTGTTGTCATGATCATCGATCAGTATGTAAATAGGTCATGATACTGTCGAATACCAGTGATACAGATGCTGGAGAAAAAAAAAACTCGTAAGAGCAACTATTTTTCTGAATAGGTGGATTTCACTAGTGTCTCATCTGAGGCTGTTCAGATGGAACCCCGATTTGTCATCGAGTCGAACCCGAGTTGCGAAATGAACTCACTCCCCGATAATCAATTTCAAAACCCTGGTTCCAAAGTACGTCTCGTGGAAACCCCGTTCCTTTAAATATGTCAAAGACTTAAACAACAATGATCAAAGAAAAGGAACCTATCATACACAATACGTGCATTAAATTTGGGTAATCGTTCTAAAATGTGTGTTTTCAGTAAACACATCAAGAAAAACAAACGTTTTACAGAAGAAATAATCCGAACTGGTTTTGAACCAACGGCGTTCCAAATTTCAAACTGAAAAAAGGTTGCGAGGTTAATCCTTTCCCGTTTGAGCTATCGCTGCTGCTGATGATATATGGTGTCTGTTTACATTATAACCATAGTGTATGCATGTATCGCTTTCTAAAGATCTTACCCTTTACACAATAAATATTACGAAAGTCAAAAAACTACAAGAAAATGATTAAATCGAAAAAAGATCGTAAAGTTGGTTAAGACGTGGCATGAATTGAATCGGCCAATGAATCTTATAGTATTTGTTAGAGAACACATAGAAAGTAGGAAAAGATACGACAGTTTTCCTGTATGGTCGCAAAATCTATTTTGAATTTTGGTCAACTGGCAATTGAGTCTGAGAAAGGGTTTTTTGGTAATGAAAACCCATTTCGCCTGTCCAAAAGTGGTTATAAGAATTGTACGTCCTTTCGGACGTCCAATTAAAAATTAAGTTTTAAATTTGTAACAAGTCGTTTAGTGATGTAAGTCCTTCGGTAGAGGTGCCGAACAAGCAGTACCGATTTGTTTGCAAATGGATCCACAAAATAACGTCGCTTGATGTTCTGATAATGCGCGGTAACTTCAACGTCCAAACAACAAGTTTTTATTTACTCCAGGCCCATTACAGGCATAAGAGCTAAAAAGAACATGAAACAAATATAAACAAACATAAAATGGCATGTGAAGTACAGTACAGATAGAAATACTATTTAATTGACAAATCCTGGCTAACCCCGTCCCAAAATGACAGCATTTTAGACTGCTCTAACCCAAGAGATGCTACAAATGACGAAACGATTGATAGTTGCAAAGGCAGAAAGTGACGACAATACTAGTAGTCAAAAATATGAAGGGAAAAGAAGAAATTGCTGATCATCAACTCCCCTAATATTTGCCAAGACAATTCCCTCCAGGGACTCAAAAACCAGGACTCATCCGAGAAAAGGGGTCAACCAGCACTTAATAAGATAAACGGACAATAGTCAAAGTAATTAACACATTCCCGCACGTGACCAGGCTACAGCATGAAAGTAGTAATATCCAGGGAGAACGTTGTGAGAAGGGGAGTAACTGTTGGAAATCAGCAATTTCTTCCCTCCGCTCAACACCCCTGTTCTAAACCATGTATATAAGTAACATACATGTTTTCTATTCAATCTCGCTCTCCTGGAAAGTGTTAAGGCTATAAACAGGCGCAGACCCGCGCAGGTCTGTGCATTACAGTACAGTACTGTGCGGCTCTACACCTCCTGCAACTTTTAAATTGTATATATATGCAAACCCAAAAAAAGAAATTTCGTGCATAATTTGTACTGTTATATTTCTTAGTATTAAATTCTAAGAGGAAGATGGCAGTCAGTATTATTTTTATAAAAAGTGCTAATTTAGTCAAGTCAATTCTATTGTCAGAAGACATGAGTAACTGTTGTTCGAATTTTAATGTATTTGGTGATTGGAAACTTCAAAGAGGAAGAAATTTTCTTCTACTCCTGTGAAAAAGTGACATGTAAACAGATAATGAAATTCGTCTCCTATCTCTCTTGTATAACACAACTTGCATAAGCGTTCATTTTTATACGCCGCCGGAGGCGGACGTATATTGGCGTCATCTTCTCCGTCTGTCCGTCCGTCCGTCCGTCCATCCGTCCATCCGTCCATCCGTCCGTACGTTAGTCCACTTTTCTTGTCAACGCAACTCCTCATAAGTTTCTGGCTGGATCTTCTTGAAACTTGGTCAATGTTATCACCTCAATGGGTAGATGTGCATGAAGGAAGGATTTTATGGTTCGTTGATTTTTGCCTGAGTTATGCCCCTTAAAAACTTAGTCTCTGGGGCTTATTGAAGTTGCAGCCTTGTCAACGCAACTCCTCCTAAGTTTCTAGCTGGATCTTAATGAAACTTGGTCAACATTATCACCTCAATTGGTAGATGTGCATGAAGGAAGGATTTTATGGTTCATTGATTTTTGCCAGAGTTATGCCCCTTTAAAACTTAGTCTCTGGGGCTTATTGAAATTGCAGCATTGTCAACGAAACTCCTCTTATGTTTCTGGCTAGATCTTAATGAAACTTGGTCAACATTATCACCTCAATTGGTAGATGTGCATGAAGGAAGGATTTTATGGTTCATTGATTTTTGCCAGAGTTATGCCCCCTTAAAACTTAGTCTCTGGGGCTGATTGAAATTGCAGCCTTGTCAACACAACTTCTTCTAAGATTCTGACTGGATCCTAATGAAACTTGGTGGATGTTATAACCTAAATTGGTAGATGTGCATGAAGTAAGGATTTTATGGTACATTGATTTTTGCCTGAGTTATGCCCCCTTCAACCTTAGTCTCTGGGGATTAATGATATTTCAGCCTCATGAACGCAATTCCTTCCAGGTTTTTGACTGGATATTTATAAAAACCTTTTTGTGAACACAACTTTTTACAGGTTTTTGTGTGAATATTTATAAATCCTTGTCAATGTCATTTTTTTGTCTCAAGTCTTATAAGTGGCGGCGTATATTGTGACCATGGCACTCTTGTTCTCTATGTTAAAGTAACGTCCATTTTCAATGGGTACGTTATGGCTAAGGCATCTAAATTTAGATAAATACTTAGTGTTAACGGCAATATATTTAAGTAGTTCTCAAAGCAGAGCTCTTTTTTTGTACAACATGTAGTTAAAACATCTCTCCGTTTCTCCAATGCTACTTCCCCATTTTTGCTTATACTGATCCGTTATCCTAATTTTAACTTTATTTTTAAAAGCTATTTGAGAATAGAATTGGTCATGTGATAACCAGATGATAGAAAGACCTAAATCATTTAGTGTATTATGCACAGTTTTAATCCAATCAGAATGGTATAAGTCATTTTCATGTAAATAATGGATAAGCTGATATAACGTAAATACAATTTTTTTTTCTTCCTTACCACATACTATTGACCAAACGCCGACTGTCAATCAAAAACTTCGATTAGCCAATGGACGATCAGAAAAATGTCATGCCCCAATTGTTCTTCGTTGCACGTGTTATTGTATCGATTTATCGACTGACAATCAAAACAATCGACATGCCAATGGCAAAGAATTTTGTGCTAACAATAGACTAGTTTTTGCGTTATGTTTTGATAAACCGTCGTTGTTGTTATAAAAATCTCGTAACTACGGCTTAAATCAAGCCGTAGTTACGAGATTTTATAACAACACCTACGAAATACTGATTTGTTTGTCCGAATTTACGTCACGATTAACTGGATAAAATAGTTCCCTATTAACGATCACATCTCCATTGTTTGTCTTAAATTCTATGTTGGGCGGAGCGATCTGTCAATTGACGTTTGGTCAATTCTACACCAGGGCCCCGTTTTACTAACGAACTTACGATCATAGTTTTGTGTAAACTGTGAAACAAGGCATCTGATTGCACGAAAAATCGAATTAGGCCAATCAGGTTTGTTGTTACAAGTAATTACGCAAAAAAAAAATGATCGTACGTTCGTTAGTAAAACGGGGCCCAGAAATTTAAAACTCTACTTTTTATTTTCAAATGTAATGTCATAGTACCTAGTTCACCATACACCATAATGCTAGGTGTTGATTGTTTTACACCCAATAATGACTTACAGAACTTAGGATAAAACTGATCCATTAATCCACATTTTCAAACCCCCAAACTTCAAAATCGTACAGTAATATTGGGATTATCATGCTATCAAATAGATGTAACTGGATATCAAAAGGTAGAGATAATTTTCTTGCTTTTCTAACCAGCGAGAACATAGCTTTTCTGGCTTGATCTACAAGGTGTTTTTTAAACCAACTTTTCCATCATAATTAAAGGGGGGGTCCATGAGGCCGTTTTCCTGGGACCTAAATTTTCCAATGATATTTTTAGTACAAATAGATACATAAAGGGGACGTGTTTTGCCGAAAAGTCTGAATCGAACGGACCTTTGGTTTGGTGTATATTGTATATTGAAAGTGGGTGGGTAATTCTATTCAGGAGCTATCCAAGGTTCTTATTAATCATTTTTCTATCTAAATGTAAATAATTGGCGATTTTTTTAAAACATTATGTTTTGTATATGAGCCATTGTTAAGATGACATTAAATCCATTAGCTTGCTTATTATAAATATTAAAATATTTGGCATTTTATGTATTTTTTCAATTTTTTGTATATTTTCATCTCCCAACTTTGGGGAAAACATCAATACGTTTTTATAAAGCGACATATTTGAATAATATTTTGGGTGAGAACTTGTTAGTAAATCGTCATTGCTAAATTATGAGGGATTTTTGATAGCTAGTCGGGAAAATGAGTTACGGGCCATTGAATGCAGGAAAACCCATGACAAATTGTGGAATAAATAACAAAATACATTTTTTTCTGGCTTTATTTTTTCGTACAGAAAGACAGAAATGTTAAATTAGCTTAAATTATAGCTGGCATCATCAAATAGTACTACAAATAAGCTATAAATATTTGTGGATTCTAGAGTGTAAACCTGAAATTATGGACGGGCAGACAGACAGACGGACGGACAACAGACGAAACAGTCCGCAATAGCTTATTTGTAGCACTACTTCAAAAGGGTCGCCATTATAGTAAAAGACTGGTTTCAGTCTAATTTTACCTTTAGAAAAAATGACTACCTCAGTTTTGGAGGTATTAACTTTCAACTTCCATGTATCACGATTATGACAACATTCTGTCAAGAGCAACTTATAATTCTTCAGGTGACTCAGCAAATATGACTGTGTCGTCTGCATACAGTTATAAATATAACTTAAAAACACCTCAACATCATCATTATTCTAAACAGAATCAATATCTTCTGAAAGAGTAGTTAAACCAGTGCACGTGTTAGCGAGAACGCAGAAAAAATGACGTGACGTCATATCGGCTTTTTGACGTAACAAATAAAAAAGTTGACTGGTTCACTTATTAAGGATGTTTTTTGGTTACGGGGCTTCAAATAACGGATGCAATTTACACTAAACAAATTCACAATCTCAACATCTTGGATAAAGGCCAGCAAAAAGACTACCGAGCAATCCGATTGCCGGAAGGAGCTTAAAACGAGGCTTGGCACAGAAATCCAAACTCACAAAGAACAAAAATGTTCATTTCGATACGCCCACAATACCGTAAGCCGTGGTCAATTCCATTGACCCCGGTATAAGCAACTTCTTTCGGAAGGGGGAGCTCTTTAGGAAATATTACCAATTTCCGAAATCTTTGATTGGCTTTGCTTCGACCATTTAGTGTAAAACAAGGTGAAATAGACATGTAATATAGCGTATACCGCTTTTGAATCAATACCGTATGCTTATACAATGTAGTTTATGATTTTGTAATTTACTATTGCTTAATTTTTTTTTTCAAATTGTAGAGGTGCTGTCCAGATACCCATAGATGGCCAATTACGATGGACATAAACCGACAGACTCAGACCATTGTCATCGCTGTTTACTCAATGATGGAAACGTAGTCGACTCATCTTACAGATGCGTAGATTGTAAACATCAGCTCTGTGATGACTGTTTCAAAAAGCATCAAACAACCTTCTCAACCCGGGACCACACAATGATTGCCCTTCAATATTTAGCAACCAATCAGTTTGAAGTAAGCGGAAGAAGAGCAGAGCAGGAAAGTCAAAATGGTACTAAATTGCAACAAAAAGCGCGACACAACGCGAAAAAGACAGAATCCAGTCTTGCCAAAGCACTATTCAATGTATCTACGGTTGGAATCAGCGATAGGAGAGCAAAACATGTTACCAGAGATCAAGTTTTAGCTGCTGATATAGACAGCCGTGTATCTAGAACTCAACAAAATGACGCTCCTCGTTATGGGCTGGGTGGAAGAAAAGTAATGCATACAGATCTCGCTACAGAGATTGATCTTGGCCAGTCTGCTAACAAGCATAGCCATGTATCTATAACACAAAAGAAATTCAAAATTCCTCAAAATGAAGTGAGCGGGAGAAGAGTGAAGCAACACGACCACGTTACAGAGATTGATCATGATCAGTCTGTAACAAGACGTATGAAGAAAATGGCACTAGATATGGTGAAAAGAAAAGATAAAAGAACAAAACAGACTGGTAAACCGTTTATAAGTTTAACGCCGAAACAAAGTTTGGATGTGAACAGTAGGAATGATGAGGATGACTGTCGTATAACAGGACTGGTCGTAGTACAGGACAAACTCATTGTGTGTGATTATAATAACTCTATGTTAAAGATCTATGACTCGTCTTATAGATTTCTGTATGAGCATGAATGTTACGAAGAACCCCGCGACGTCGCCGTGTTAGAAGTTAACACGGTTGTCGTATCTTCTCTAGTAGGCAATAATATAAAACTTATGTCTGTTGGCAACGATGGAATGAATGATATCGGCGTGATAGATACCGGGTGTGGGTGTTCGGGTATATGCTGTTATGAGGGAAAGATTTATTCTGTTTCTAGTTGCACTGAAATCAGTGTTTACACACGGTATGGTAGGTTAGAGAATATATTTGAATATTTCATTGAAGGTAAGGTAGGGTGGAATGACTTGCAGTATATAACTGTAAATCCCCATACAGGAATCATGTACGTTACTGACTGGCATAAAGGCGTTTTAGTCTTGCATACAACTGGGGATGTTATCGCTGTTATGTCGCCTGCTCAATTAATAAATCCACTAGGAATCGCTGTTGATGATCGCGGCGACATTTATGTTTGTGGTCTCAACTCTCACAATATTATTCAAATGTTCGGACAAAATGTAGTAGAAATTCTCTCTGATGATGATAATTTCAGATACCCTAAATGTGTGCACATCTCTGGCAACAAAGTTTTTGTTGCCCACTCTGGTGCTGCTGGTGATAAAATATCAATTTATCAGTTATCATAATCAAATAATTATCCTTTTCCCAAACGATAAAATTTTAAAGTGATCCACCTTGAAAAAAACTTTCACAAAAGACATGATAATTGTTATTAAAATAGGATTTATGTAAAATATGATATGGCACAGAAAACATTGAGACAAAAGGAGAAACTGTTGGTTATCAGCAGTTTCTTCTTTTGTTTCAATGTTTTCCTAAGCCTTTTCTACTAGGGACATCAAAACGAGGTATTGTTTGGGAAAGGGTTAAGGGTAAGGTAGGATGGAATGACTTGCGGTATATAACCGTAAATCCACAGACTGGCATCCTGTACGTTACTGACTGGAATAAAGGCGTTTTGGTCTTGCATACAACTGGGGATGTTATTGCTGTTATGTCGCCTGCTCAATTAATAAATCCACTAGGAATCGCTGTTGATGATCGCGGCGACATTTATGTTTGTGGTCTTAACTCTCACAATGTGATGCAAATGTCCGGACAAAATGTAGTAGAAATTCTCTCTGGTGATGATAATTTCAGATACCCTAAATGTGTGCACATCTCTGGAAGCAAGGTTTTTGTTGCCCACTCTGGTGCTGCTGGTAATAAAATATCAATTTACCAGCTATCATAGTCAAATAATTGTAATGACATAAGCATGGAGACATTTTGAAAAAAATATTGATTTGAAATAGCCCGCTAATAACGAACGGACCAATCAGAATCAGCATTCAGGGGCGTAGACAGAGGAAATTGCATTGTACTCAAAGTATATTGGGACTAGGGCTTTTGAATTCCCTGTTGTTCAGGGCATACCAAAACGCTTCCAAATATGCAAGTTTCAAATGAAATCCGATACAAGAAATAATTGGTCAAAAATGACAAATTCTGTAACGGGGGTGCGGAGGAAAAAAATCGTGATTTTGACGTAAAAAATCTTTTTCTGCAAATTCGTTCAAACTATGATACTTCACCTCTCAACCTATGCTGCGTGTGTATTTCGTGTCAGGATTCCTCCAAACTGGCTTAAACAGTCTCAAAAGACTCAGGCCACAAAATCCGAGACAAAACAAATTTGGTAAAAAATGACAAAATCTGTGATGGGGGTGCAGAGGAATAATCGTGATTTTGACGAAAAATAATTGTCTTTGTAAATTCGTTCACAATTGATATTTCACCTATTAATCTATGCTGCGTGCGTATTTCGTGTCAGAATTCCTCTAAACTGGCTTAAACAGTCTCAATAGACCCATGCCACAGAAAGCCCGTTTTTCGCCAATTTTATCCTTGAGTTAAACCCTATTTTCAAGCGTAAAGATGGGCCACCGCAGCCCCATTTTTTTTATCAAAGCATACTCAAAGCTTCCAAATATGAATGTTTCAAGATAATACCAGACAACAAAATTTTGGTCAAAAATGACAAAATCTGTAAAGGGGTACGGAGGAAAAATCCCGATTTTTACGAAAAAAATAATTCTGAACAATTTCATTCGGACTTTGATATTTCACATTTTACCTATGCTACTCGTGTATTTTGAGTCAGAAATCCCCATAACAGGTTTGAACAGTCTCAAAAGAACAAGGCCACAGAAAGCCCGTTTTTCGCCATTTTTTGTGGGGGGATGGGGGGGGCAGCGTAAAGATGGGCCTTCTCAGCCAATTTTTTATCAGAGCATACTTGGGGGTGGGGGTGGGGGTGGGGGGGGGGGGCAGCGTAAAGACGGGCCTTCTCAGCCCATTTTTTATCAGAGCATAGTTACTGAAAGCTTCCAAATATGCAACCTGCTAGAAAATCAGCCGATCCCGGATAGCTCAGTCGGTTACGTCGGAGTCTGTCAATCCAGGGGTCTCGAGTTCGAACCCCGGCTCGGCCAGTATTCATTCTGACATTTGACAAAAGTCATTTGTCTCTCACCAATGGGTGTAAATCATCTATGTGAGAGAGCAGCTGGAGGCTCGGTTTGGAAATTGTGGTTGTACTGGTGCGAGAAATACCAGGAACCCACGGTTAGGTGCTCCAGCCGCCGCGATATGACCACAGAAGTTGAAAACGGCGTAAAACCCAATCAAATCAAAATTCAAGAAAATAAGAGGCAGAAAAAGGTAAAAAAATGACAAAATCGGTAAGGGGTACGAAGGAAAAATCGCAAATTTGACAAAAAAAAAACAGTCTCAAAAGACCCATGCCACAGAAAGCCCGTTTTCCACGAAATTGAATTTTGCACTGAACACTATTTTCAATTGTAAAGAGGGGCTTCTGCAGCCCCATTTTTGTTCAGAGCATACCCAAAGCTTCCAAATAATATTATGCAAGTTTCAAGTAAATCCGAGACAAAAAGAAAATAGTCAAAAATGTCAAAATCGGTAAGTAGGGTGCGGAGGAATAATTGCGATTTTGACGAAAATAATTGTCTTTGTAAATTCGTTCACAATTGATATTTCACCTATTAATCTATGCTGCGTGCGTATTTCGAGTCAGAATTCCTCCAAACTGGCTTAAACAGTCTCAATAGACCCATGTCACAGAAAGCTCTACTTCGCCAAATTCTTTTTTGATCAAACCGTATTTTCAAGCGCAAAGACGGACCTCCGCAGCCTCATTTTTTTTTATCAAAAGCTTCCAATTATGCAACTTTCAAGAAAATCACAGACAAAATTTCTTTTGTCAAAAATGAAAAAAAAATCGTTAGGGGAGGTACGAAGGAAACCTCGCAATTTTGAAGTAATAAAAATCTCTGCAAATTCGTTCAAACTTTGGAATTTTACCTCCTAACCTATGCTGCATGTGTATTTCGAGTCAGAACTCTTTCAAACTGTCCTAAACGGTTTCAAAAGACACAGGCCTGTTTTTGTCAAATTCATTTTTGGGCTAAACCCTATTTTCAAGCGTATCTAGTTGGATTTGCTCGATCGATTCTATTCTCGGTCTATTTTCTCGATTAGTACACCATTGCCTTCCGATCAATTTTCTACTTAACCGCACACAAATATTTTGACAGTCAGTTCTAAAAAACCTAGAAAGAAGCCCAAGTGATGCAGATCAAGCTCATCCATCCCGGCATTTCCCGATTACCTATGCCGATCGATCTCGATCCTTAGCTTAATCGGGTTTGATCGAGCCGATTTGAATGGCAATAGGAACCTAGCATAAAGAAAACAGAAGTGTACATACATGAAAATTTTAACACATTGTGCTTTAATCTAAATAAAATTTAATATAAATAAAATATAGTTGACACTCACTATGTCGACGTTCTGGGGATACCAAAGTGTTTTTACTTATCTGGAATTTACCACTACCGACTTAAGTATAGTTGCGAGAAAATTTGAATTTCTCCATTCCTTTCAGTGCAGTTTGCAGTGGAAATGTTGTGGAAACAGAAAATGGCTTGTAATAAGCAAATTCTCTCCATGTTTTCCAATATTTCATTACGAATTGTCTCATAAATGATTTTGATTCCCATTTTATCGAGATGGCAACACAGTTACCTCTACATAAGTAGAACTTTGAATTAACCAATGACGCCACAACGAGTAAATAAATAAATCAGTGATTTAATAATTCGTTAAAACCGAATAAGTTACTTAATTGAATGAAGATACCCGTATTCCATCCATCATTAGCTACAAAAGACTTCGTGCACCTTCGGGCGTCATCCATGACAACGGAAATAAACGAGAGATACCCTCGTCAATTTCAAGGCGTCATCCGTGGCAACGGAAATTGACGAGGGAAATCCTGAACCTGAAGATTCAATATCCTGCGAATGCTATAATTATGGAAAACGAATAATCACTGTTGACAAAAACAACTAATGAATAATGATTTTGTTATAAATGGGAATTTACAATGTCCCCCAATATTTGACTTCTCGTTCTCCGACAGCTGGTACATTTTCTCCGATAACGAGGCGGATGCATAATCGTCGCTTTGCAACAAAAGCCTCGTAACTGCATCTTTTTTTAAGCTGCAGTTACGCGATTTTCGTTGAAAAGCAGTGATATACATGTATGCCCCACTGCTCCGGTCTAACTACTCCGTCTGACTGGTCGTCTTAAATTGTCTTTGATAGATGGATCAAGATCGTTGAGTTAAAATCTTATTCCATTCTGATCTCGACCGTTGAAGAAAAACGTCAGAATGAATGCTGAAATAGAAGAAAAGGGAATAAGCCATCTTAGTTTAAACGTCTCCCGAACGGTAAAGAATTGTCCTGATTATTTGAGAAAGATGACAAGTAGATAAAATGAATCTTGATCTAGATTAAAAAAAAAGAATAAGAAAGAGAACGAAAGTGTATTGGGGTATGGTAAGGAAAGAAAACAGGAAATCCTTACGAATTGCGGTCATTCATGTAGCTAGAAAGAATTAATTCTGACATACAAAAAGCTCTTAGCGTATTGTTGAATGTAAAGGAAAGGACAAAAATTGAGCAGGTGACACAGAAAAGAAAGACAAAATACACTTACGTATGGCCGCCATTCCTGCGGCCAGAAAGAACAACCCGTGCCAGCCAATTATGCCCTTTAGAGTAATGCCTACTACCGCTGAATTGATACTCGCCAGAGACTGAAATATGTCAGAAATAGGTAACGATTTCATCTAGTTAAACGTGACGTAATTTCGGACAAATATCCAGTTTATCGTGACATAATTTCGGACAAATGATAATATTTCGTAGGTGTTGTTATAAGATATCGTAACTATAATCGATTCACAATTAAACGAGAATAATTACAGTTGAATTGCTTTATCAAAACAACTGAAAATATTCTCGTTTAATTGTGAATCTATTATACGACTTGAATCAAGCCGTATAACTCATCGGCTATAACTGTAGACTTGTTATGTATACAAACACTTTACTTCTTGTTGTTGATAAATGGCCCAAAACAAACACTTCCTCTTTTGGGAATAAAATAAATTAGGACATTATAATTAATTCGCTCGTATAGCTTGCGATAAATAGTTTGGCAAATGTTAAAACTGTATTTGGTTTTTAGTGTTTGTATACAACTCTACTTTTATAACCGATGAGTTATAGTTACGATATTTTTTAACAATACCGACGGTTTATCAATACATAATAGCGGTTAATCCGGTAGACATGTTCAACACAAAATGCATTGCTATTGTTATTGTTGTTGTTATTATTGATGTTTTATGGTGTTGGTTTTTGGTGCTACTGCTGGCTGATGTCGTTATCGTCGTCTATTTCGGAGATATACAATCAATATCCTTATGCTTGAATTGTAATTGACGCGACTTTCACCGATTTTCATAAATATTCTTTCATTTCGATTGCGGCACATGAATAACTTAATCGTATGGCAACAAAGCTATAAATTTGTATAGCCCTTAAGGGACAATGTCCCAGATTATTTAGACGAGTATATTTTTAACTGTTCGCCGGTCAATGTTTTGTAAACATCTTTTTTGGCATAGGGGCTAGTCGAAATATTTTTAAATTAATCAATGGTTAATTATTGGTGGACACAATCATGTTCAAAGTCTTGGTTAAAAATGAACTCGTCTAAAGAATCTGGGGCATTGTTCCTTAAAAGTCTTGAGGCAAGCATGGATCAAGATAAGTTTATGCTTAAAGATCCAATGTTATTCCCATGCCTAAGACCTTGTTACATATCATACCACAGAAGTAGGCTAAATCAACATTTTGTTGCATCGTTTATAGACTTTGGAAAGAGATTTATACTGAAAATGACAAACATCGAATAATCTTGTAAGGCTATCGAGGGCTCAGTGCAAACTATTGTAACTACATATTTTCTAGAAATTCACTTTTTGCATTTTCTGATTCTTTAGGAAGGAATACATCATGTGTTCTAATATTAGGTTTCAAATCTGTATACATAAAAAGATATTTGAATTTACAAAAACATTTTTTCCTCTTTAACTTTGAGAAAGTCAATAAGTTTTTTCCCTCTCCTGTAAAATTTTACAAAATGCAGTTACAATACTTTCGCACCAAGCCCTCGCTATAAAAAAATGATCGATTTTTTTTCGCGTACACAAACGTTTACAAATAAATAAATACCTGAGCAATCAGCAAGAGCCCATATGTCACTGCAGTGTTATTCTGCCCAAACAATTTGGAAAGGGTGGATGGGGCGACGGCCAAAAACCCCGCGAAGAAGAAATACACTCACCCGAACTTCTAAACGGCCACCTCATTCTTCCACGTATAAATCAACATCTCTGATGAAAACTCATGTTCTTTTAGTTCTTTGTAAAATACATCCATTTTTGAAAAATATGACAAAGTTTCACGAAGCTGAGTTCGAAATTAATGAAATGGCGACGGTTAGAAGTGCACTACCCCATAAATAAAAATTCGCATATCACAACTTAATATCCCATATGATCTCTGTGTGCATTTATCATGGCTAAGAATCCTATTCTCGTGGATAATATGCATTCTTGAAGATACTGTATGGTATAGAACAATGCGGAAATACCAGGTTTGCCGAGTCAGGTCTTCTAAATCATTTACTTTCGTAGTGCTCGAATCCGTCTGTTTAACAAGTCCAAGACGTGACTCTTCATTAATCATGAAACGTATTTTCTGTCCAATCCATTTTGCGATAACATAGGGGATGTTTAGTGCAGTTTAGACTTCAAATTATGTTTCACAGTGCTAGGGCTTTGACATTTCGTTGACGATGCGGCCTAGGATCGCTTTTATTAAAGTGCCCCATAGCCTTTTGTAGTGGATTTGGTGGCTAGGATTACCAAAATTTCGTCTATCGTTATTTGCACATGCATGAACTTATTTCTAAAAATTGCTTAGTAAAGCTGTCCATCTTGTTGACGAATAGTAGTCCTTAAGTGTGGCCGTCGTCGTGTTTTATGAACACTTCCGGTACACATGGACTCATCCTAAATTTGCTTATTTGTGAAAAAGCCGCAAATATCAGACTCGATCCATCGACAAACAATTAAAACGATATGTTTACCCCAGAAACGAAAGAAATCGAATGATTGCATTAAGATTTTGTTAGAAAAGGAAAATATCAAATTATCCTTTCTGACTGGAGCCAAAACATCAAACATTCCGAAGGTCATTTCTCGCGGTTTTAATAATAATTCTTGTCATGTTAAATGTTTTTCTGTATGGGCTATCCATATGGATAAATTATCAAAACAGAATCGATATTTATCACGTAATTCAAAATACACACGTGCAATTTTAACGTTTCGATAAAAATGACGTCATGTGCTTCTTTTTTGACGTGACACCACTGTTCTTTGTTCGAAAAGATAGAATTTGACTTCGTTAAGTACAAAAAGCACACACACAATCCAAGTGAACTGATATTATTTATTCATTCAAAAAATAAAAGTGGCCGTTTAGAAGTTCGGGTGAGTGTATAATAAACATATCCATAAAAGGAAGAAGGCTTTGTCCAACTGTTCTATCAGTATCATAGTAGCTGCTGTTAGGATGAAACCTCCCGTCAAACATCGCATTGTGATCTGAAAATAAGGATGAGACCTTGTGAAATATGTTTTTGTATCTGATAACAAAAATATCCATGCAAGAAAGAAGGCCTTTCCAACTAGCATAATATTATGTACTAGTCGCTGTAAGAGTGAAACAGTCGTTCAAACATCGCATTGTGATCTATGAATGAGCAAATGCAAGTTGTAAAACATCAAATCACTGTAAAAACTTTATTTCCAAAAACTTGATGGTTAACAACTCCGAGACTACGTTTGCATTCTTAACGGATTAATTGAAAACACTGATGTACGGGACTTCAGCTTAAATCTCATTAGACGTTAATGTACACTATTCATAATAGAGATTCACACGACATCGGCATTTGTTTCGGGCGACGTCGTAACCATCCGGCTGCAGAATGCTCGGAAGTTTTCCTCTTTGTTAAGTCAAGTTTATATACAATGACTCATTGTAGATAGAATACCACTGAACGATATAGTAAACGACGTCTTCGTGAAAAAAAATGCACTGTATTATGAATATCAAAATGGTCTTATTATGGGTACTCTACCTTAATAAAGTACATAACGTTCTTTACCTTGTATCCGAATCTATCCATGACGTGCCCCCATATTGGCCGACTAATACAATTAAAGACGGACGATACAGAACCGACGATGGCCAAAAATCTGTCATCTTTAATAAACGTCTCCCCTAAATCGCTGCTTTTCTTCAAAAAATCTAGCAACTAAAGCTTCATTTAAGCTCTAGTTACGAGGTTTTAGAAAAAAGCGAAACCGTGATGTTATAGATCTATCTATATGTTTACCTTGTATCCAAATCTATCCATCACGTGTCCCCATATTGGTCGACTAATACAATTAAAGACAGACGATACAGAGCCGACGATGGCCAAAAATCTGTCATCTTTGATAAACGTCTCTCCATACGCCTGTAAAATAGTAATATTAAGATGTAGATGAAGTGAACTATTTAAAGTGACGTTTCACGATATTTTTTCATAAATTTTACTTTTATTTTTATCTGAAAGAGCATATTTTCTTATGAAAATTCTGAAAATTGCAAGCCAATATATTGCGCCGTTTACGAGAAATTGTGCTAAAATTAATCAAATTGTTGTCCACAACAGTTATGCTTTACACTCACCCGAACTTCTAAACGGCCACCTCATTCTTTCACCTATAAATCAAAATCTCTGATGAACACTCATGTTGTTTTGGTTTTTTGTAAAATACATTCATTTTTGAAAAATATGACAAAGTTTCACGAGGCTGAGTTCGAAATTAATGAAATAGTGGCGTTTAGAAGTGCACTACCCCATAAATGAAAATTCGCATATCACAACTTAATATCCCATGTGATCTCTGTGTGCATTTATCCTGGCTAAGAGTTCTATTCTCGTGGATAATATGCATTCTTGAAGATACTGTAGGATATGGTACGGTACGGAAATACCAGATTTTCCGAGTCAGGTCTTCTAAATCATTTACTTTCAAGTTGGCAGTGCTCGGATCCGTCTGTTTAACACGTCGAAGACGTGAATCTTGATTAATCACGAAACGTATTTTGTGTCCAATCCATTTTCCGATAACATAGAGGAGGTTAAGTACAGTTTAGGCTTCAAAATATGTTTCACAGTGCTAAGGCTTTGACATTTCGTTGACGGTGCGGCCTAGGATCGCTTTTATTAAAGTGCCTCATAGCCGTTTGTAGTGGATTGTGTGGCTAGGATTACCCAATTTTCGTCTATCGTTATTTGTACATGCATGGAATTGTTTCTAAAAATTGCCTAATAAAGCTCTCCATCTTGTGGACGAATAGTAGTCCTTAAGTGTGGCCGTCGTCGTGTTTTATGAACACTTCCGGTACGCATGTACTCATCCAAAATTTGCTTATTTGTGAAAAAGCTGCAAATATCAGATTCGATCCATCGACAAACAATAGAAACGATATGTTTACCCCTGAAACAAAAGAAATCGAATGATTGCATTAAGATTTTGTTAGAAAAGGAAATTATCAAATTGGCCTTTCTGACTGGAGCCCCAACACCAAACATTCCGAAGGTCATTTCCCGCGTTTTAATAATATCTCTTGTCATGTTAAATGTTTTTTCTGACTGGGCTATCCATGTGAATAAATTATCAATACAGAATCGATATTTTTCACGTAATTGAAAATACGCACGTGTAATTATAACGTTTCGATCAAAATGACGTCACGTGCTTCTTTTTTGACGTGACACTACTGCTCATTGTTCGAAAAGATAAAATTTGACTTCGTTAAGTACAAAAAGCAAACACAAAATCCAAGTGGATTGATATGATTTATTTATTCAAAAAATAAAAGTGGCCGTTTAGAAGTTCGGGTGAGTGTATATGTAATTTGCCATTTCTGTCTCAACTTTAAAGGCGCGTGTTTCGCTTAAAGGTAACAACTCCAAAAACCTGATAGCATTTATATGCATTAGAATAACCAAACTTTGAATGAAGACATACTTTAAAAAATGAAATTGGAATGTTATATCCCTTTAAGATCTGTTGAAGAACATCTAGTGGTCTAGTGATCATGGTACGAAAATTATCGTCGTTGTTAATGCAAAACCTCGTATCTCGTTTTTGGAAATTTTCAAAGGGGAGGGAAAAAAGTGTAATAACTTTTCCCAAACTGAAATGTTTTACTTGAAATTTGGACATATTGTTCACAAATGATTTGTCATCAATACTGATCAGTAAAATATCTCAAAACCTGCAAGAATAAATTATTGTCTGTAACTGCGAACACAAGTTTGTACTTTGAAAATCGCAAGAATCGACATACGAGGTTTTGCATTTACATCGATAACATCGACACATAGAGTATAACAAAGGCCCGTGATAGTAATGAAGTCTAGAGTTTGAAATCGGCATTCAAATCATCTACTAAAAGCTTTTAAAACCAGCACAGTATAATGATGTACTCAATCACTGACATTATACGACACACAAACTTAACTTGAGTCTTGATCTAGAAAAATCTAGAAAAAAAACGTCCCTTAAGAATATAGCATTTGAGACAGCAATGTTTGAGGTTCAGACTGTACCCAAGTAGGCTATGGCAAGAATTCATGCTTCCCTAAAATAGTTGCTACAGGTCACGAAGAAGATAGATCTACATGTATTTTAGAACAACGTATATATGCGCAGGTTGATCTAGAACTATGTCGGGCTTAACCCTTTCCCAAACAAGACCTGGTTTTGACGTCCCTCATAGAAAAAGCTTAGGAAAACATTGAGACAAAAGAAGAAACTGCTGATAACCAGCAGTTTCTCCTTTTGTCTCAATATTTTCTGATATATTTTAGACACAAATTCTCTCTTTATCAACACGCATTTTGACATTTGTTACAGCTTTGGAATTAAACCACCCAAAATTTAGTCTCTTGTGAAAGAGTTAAAGGACTTTATGGACATTTGTCCAGATCCTGGCTCATTTATAATTATTGGACAAAAACAATACCTTATAAAGTCCGATGATAAATTCGAATGAGCCATCATACATCAACATTGACACCCACAGTATAATAAAGGCTCGAGATGTAAAGGCTGTTTTGAAGGCTTCTTTCACCGACATACTGTCAGGCTGGCTGCAATAGGAACACCCGTATTAACCCATTACCAAAAGGCAAAATCTAAGACTTGTCCAAATTCAAAGATGTTGGAGACGACAATTTAAAGTGCATATAAGTTTATTTTTTGTCTTTCGGTGGTAGAAAATATTGTGGAAAATGAAAAGAAATCGTTTGTAACAAGCAATTTCTTCATTTTCCACAATGTTTTCCAATGCCATTCTCTTGTAAGGAGTCAAAAAAGTCATTATGTGGTAATGGAAATCCAGAGTATAACAAAGGCCCATGACGTAAAAGCTGCTTTGAAGGATTCTTTGACCGACATACCGTCAATTTGGCTGTAGTAGGAACATTCCATTAGCTTAATTTGTTTTTCAAAACCGGATTTTCCAAGTTGAAAAATGTTGCTGACGATAAAAATGATATTACATTTTAAGAATAATAAAAACACTTGATGTAAAGGAGGTTTTGAAGCTTGTCCAAAATTCAAAGATGTTGCAGATGACAATTAAATGTGAATAAAAGTTTACTTTTTGTCTTTCGGTGGTAGAATATATTGTGGAAAATGAAGAAATTGCTAGTCACAAGCAATTCCTTCATTTTCTACAATATTTTCGAGAGCCATTCTCTTGAAAAGAATCAAAAAGAGTATTTATTGAAGGCCGGCTCTTGAAGCCGGTCTTCTTTGGAATGCTTTTTCGATTTCGACGTGTAGGATGTGGGAGGCTAACAATTAGAACATTTTCGACATATTGGTGTAGAACTGACTGATTTGTAAGTCAATAATTGACGTTCACCTTGCAAGTTATATTTTTTAAATATTTGCTCCTTTGCGAGCAAAAATATCGCAAAATTGACCGCTTTTGTATATCGTTCCAATTCCAATAACTGACCGCCCCCGATCACGTGACTATCAGATTAACCACGGTCCATAGAAATACTGGAATGCACAAAAACCGAGACGTACATAGAATGTCGATATATTATCTATTAAACGTTATCGACAAGCTTTCGAAGTTATCCGATCATGAAATACTCATGCGTTTCGGTATTTCTATGGACACGATATACTGGGTTACTGCCCCTTGAAGGACCCGATAAATAAGTTGTAATTTGTCTAAACTTTCTACCGAAAGCCGTAGCTCAATCGGTTAGCCGCTCGTACATACAGTTAGAATTGTATTCTACGGTGTGGGTTCAAAACCCACTGTCGCTTGTGTCAACTCTTTCTCAAATACTTTTTGAAAGGAACTTTTGTCATTTGTTATATATTTAGTTAGGTATCCAATCTGATTTCTTTTTATGTGCGTTTATTTTTCTAATATGTTTTGCATTTAAAGCGTTTAACTTTTTCGCTATCATTTTTTTTCATTATGATAAAAATCACACATGAAAACAGCCCGATTTCACAGAATGCCAATAGATGGCTGAGACCAACGTTCTCCAACAAAATGAATGAACTCTGACAGCACGAGTCAACAGTGACTAGGATTGATTTTTTGGCTGCATCAATTTAAAGTTGAAGTTTACAAATTGTTTAAAAAATTATAAATAAACACTTTCATCTCGCAATGAAAATGACTATTATGACCTTATTACGAAGTTGCTGTATTCTTTTTTAGATAAATCATACTATCTGTAATTCTTTAGTCAATAAAATACAAATATTGCATTGTATTAAAGCTGCAGTCCCTCGCCTAGTTAAATTGAAAAAAAAACGGGAAAAAATGGAATGAAACGCATAATTTTTATATTGACCACCTTTGGATTAGTAACGGAAGGCGGTTCAGACAAACAATGAACCTAAAATAAGATCATAGTTATTGCCGAAATTAAGGGAAATCCGTGGAAAAAATGAAAATCGTTTGTCACGTTTTTCAAATATATTTTCCTCACTGTGTACATTTTGCTCAGATGTAAACACAACATTTTTGTATAAAACACAATAAAACTCTTATAAAGTAATGACGGTGAAAATTTAGGTAGAGTGATTGAGCGGTATGTGTGCTGTACAGGACATCCGAGTTCTATCCTAGGTCTCGGCGATTCTTTTACTGTCTTTTTTTCTTTCCTTTTCTTTTTGTCCATCATTTGTATTTTTACACAAAAAAAGCAAGCTTCCATCTGCCCAGCAAATGAAATTTCGTAGCTAATAGCCATTGAAGACGAAGAAAAAAGCATAAAAAAAATCTGCAGACAGCTGGATTCGAACTCGGCTCCATAATTGAAAACTGACCGCTCTACCTATCAACCTAAATATTCTTAGTCATTACGCCACTAAATATAAATAATGTATTGTTTTATCCATATGCCAAAGGATCTTGCGCGAACTATTGAAGAAATCAAAATTCAAACGACAGGAGATTTAGATCCAAGCCTATCTTTATCGGGGATCAAACAGAGCGATGGAAAGGTGAAAGGGTAGGCCTAATCGAAGCTGACACGAATCGAATCATGTTGCCAAAACGCTGATCGATACATCAATAGTGGTCACGTGAGAAGACGCTTGGAGGGGTATCTGAGAATGACATCATCAAAGTCCTGCGAAATACTTTTTCTATAAAATTAATAGCGGTAAATTTTCGGAAAAACCCTCCGGCATTTCGTTTTAAAGGAGAATTTCATTGAAATGGAGTACAATTGAAATGGAGTACAATTGAGCTTGAAAGGTGTATTGTTAATGACCCAGCGAATGACCACCAAATGGTTTTAAAGTTGATTTTTCGAAGAAAATTCGAGATAGAGCACCTTTAAATATTTACAAATTCTACATCAAACAATGAAACAATTGAAAAAATAGAAAAAAAAAAACAAAACAAAACAAAAAAAAACACGGATTTACAGAAGAACATGTCAGTAACGTGAACAAAATATCCATTTCTTTGAAGTAAAGCAATGAACAAATATTTAGTAAGGTCCAAAACAATATGTTTCAATTTTGTTGTTAAAAATTCGGCATCTTTAAGTAAATCATGGTTATGCGAGCTGGTATTTGTTTTAAGTTAACCATGGTAATGTGAACTTGTGTAGGTGGTTCAGGACATTTCGCTGAGAAATCTAAAGGCAGCATAGTCTATTATTGCACTTGAGGTCACCCAAATGAGCAAACATGGCAATTTGCGGGACTTGCAGGATGTATACATTTTAAAAGTAGAAGTCACTTGAACTGCAAACAAACAATACGCTATCAAATAATTGCTACTGCAAGTCCACGATAATTCCGTTGGGGTCTTGATACTGTGAGTTCAACAAGAAAAGGAAAGATATAATTAACATGACACTTCAGCAAAATTTTCATGGATGGCTACCAAAAAATTGCCGGCCTCTTTGATGCTATGCGTCAAAATTTAGTCTTGTGTGGTAATGGACAACTAGAGAATAATAAAGACACGTGACATAAAAGCTGTTTTGAAGGATTCTTTCATCGACAAACCGTCAGGCTGGCTGGAATAGGAATACCGGTATTAAATCCATTACCAAACGGCAAAATTTTAGACATGTCCAAATTCAAAGATGTTGCAGACGTTTATGGGGGGTAGAAAATATTGTGGGAAATGAAGAAATTGCTTGTTCATTTTCTATAATGTTTTCCAAAGCCATTTTCTTGTAAGGAGTCATTATTGCGCATGCGTGGAAAATGGAAGGTCGTATTTTTGGCTCGGTGAAGAAATTAGAGAAAATTTGACTAAACTAACGATATAGAAGGTATTTATGGCCGGAGTTTTGACGTTAAATGACAAGCCTTGATGTCGACAACTAAGAAAACCAAAGAGAGTGGTAAAAAGAACGAGAAAAAGAGCGAGAAGAAGAGAAAAGCCACGTCACCACTCCAAGATGTCGAATGCACGGGCGTAACGGGCAGTAAAACCGGTTTATCGATTACTCAGCGAAAACAGAAACAAAAACAAACTGTGAGTAAAACTACCAACAACCCATCAATAGACATTACTGAAAAAGAATTAAACGGTTCTTACGTCCAACCAAGTACCTACAACCACCAAACAATTATGCAGAATATGCAGAATATGAACTACCCACAAACACCCTTTCCCGGACAATACATGCAGAATTCACAGTCCTCACCTTCCAACTGTAATATCTTTCCTGGCCAATCTGGACCCCCATCCGGACCTCCTCCATGGGCGTTACAAATTATGGAAGATATAAAGTGCATTAAAGCGTCTGTCTCTAGAATTGATCAGCTTGAAAAATTAATGAATACGCTGAATTACAAAGTTGATAATTTAGAAACGAAAATGAAATCCGTTGATTCTAGAGTAACCGATATGGAAAAAGGAGCAGAATTCATGAATAGTGAAGTTGAAGATGTAAAAAGTGAGTTAAAGAAATCCAAATCTGATCTTGCCAAAATGAATTCAGTTTGTGAAGGTCTTGAAAAAATAGTGAAAAAAGTAGAGGATGAAAATCAGCTACTTCGTGAAAAATCTGATGAATTAGAGTCACGTAGCATGAGGGAAAATCTCTTGTTTCACGGAATAAAAGAGTCAAAAGATGAGAACTGTGAAGAACTGGTCCAAAATTTCATCAGTAAAACCTTAGAAATTCCAGAAAATATACACCTTGATAGAGTGCACAGGTTAGGAAAGCCCAAAACCAACATGGATAGGCCCATTGTAGCAAAGTTTCACTACTATAAACAGAGAGAACACGTGTTCAACACTGCTTCTGGGAAAAGAGAAAAATTAAAAGGTCTTAACCAGAGAGTTGGGATACAGCAGACAAAAGACACTTTACAAAAGAGAAGAGCATTGTATTCAGCAATGGACAGGGAAAAGGCCGCTGGAAATGAGGTTAAATGGGCAGGTGCTCGATTGATGGTGAAATACCCGCATACTGTTAATTTTGTTGAAATTAAGGAATAGGACAGGCAGGAGAGGCTAAAAGTCTTATCCTGGAACATAAATGGTTTAATAAGAAAACTAGCAGACGATGATTTTATTGAGTATTGATGTATCTCAATGCTTTATTTCTAGCTTCTTGCCAATGTGTTTATGTTTTTGTTCAATCAACTTATTTTGTTTAATCATATGTATGTTCATTCTGTTTCAATTATATGTCTTCCAATTTTCCATTATCTATATTGTAAAAAGTACTTTGTACTTATTACTTGAATAAACTATTGAATTGAATTGAATTGAATATGTTAAATAAGATTAATCATTCAAAGAGGAAAAATGTTCGATAACTCAATCGTGTGATGCTTTATAAAATAGCAATTCAATTATGTAAAAAGTGGCATTTAGTAATTCAATCTGTAACATCGTTTGTGTTTTCTATCACAATAGCCTACATGTAATTGGTAGGATATACACGGTGGGTAACCAAAGTGACTTTTGGGAAGCGTTAACACCGAAAAAAATCTTCCGCTTCAAGGCATGTTTTGTTTAATTTCTCAGCATAATTATACCCTATTGATTTTGATGAGATAAAGTGCACGTAACGCGCCTTTGAGAGAGCTATTCCCGGTTCTAACCCACTCTGCTCCAAACCAAGTGGTTTCTTCAAACATTCGAGCCAAAGTGTTTGTAAGTGCAAAACGAAAGTGGGAAGCGTTCACATGCACCGAAGAAAACTTTCGCTTAAATGTTTGAAGAAACCACGGAATTCGGAGCAGAGTGAGTTACAAACGGGAATAGCCCACTCAAATGCGCGTTCCGTGCACTTTATCTCGTCAAAATCAATAGAGTATAAGCTGAGAAATTAAACAAGACATACCTTGAAGCGGACGATTTTTTTGGTGTTAACGCTTCCCAAAAGTCACGTGGGTTATCCATCGTGATATATCTGACTGTAAAGCCTCTCTTACAACCGGTCGTATGTGCTCCTGCGTGCGGTCTGCGTACAGTCTGCGTCGAAAACGTACGTTTAGTCGTGCGATGCACGCACGTGCAACGTACGATTTTGGTGGACGCAACCACGACGCAGACTGCACGCAGCAAAGAATTGACAGGACAATATTTTGAGGTGCTCTTACAACACGTCTTGCGTCTTTATAAATCGTGCCATTTTGCAAAGTTTTAAAACGTACGATTTAAAAAGACGCACGACGGGTTGTAAGAGAGGCTTTAGGTGCAAGTATTTTAAATTCATAACTTACAGTTTTTCTTCAACAACGATTGTCTTGTATTCAGTTTCATCAGACTCCATTGAAACCGTCTTGTCTATACTCCCGTACTTAGTTTCGTCGTTATTGTCACCAATCTTATAAATCAGCATCGTGCTTTCGTAGGTAATGACGTCATTTTTCAGATTTCTAGGCAACAAGCATTCGTTTTCGTTGACCATGGTTTGGTACGTGTATCTTGAATCCCGGTTGTTGTTTATAAAGTGTTGGCTTTTGTTGATTTTGTTTTTCTTGTCTTCTGTAGTTGACAAATGATCTTCGTCTTCATTCGGACCGTCGTTTTCGTTTGAGATACTATCATTGCTGCTTGAGAAGTAATCAGAATCCGAGGTTTGATCAGTTGTCACCTGTTCAAAAAAGGAAACACGAAACATTATCAGAATAAAAATAAAAAAAAAAATATCTATTTTACATATTTGGGCCATTGAAGTAGGCTAATAACGACATCGGTTTAAGGAGAACTTAACATTTATATACATGTATGTCGGAGTCCAGATTGTAATCTAGGCCAACCCGAATCGGCCTAGGCAGATCCGGAATCGGTCTAGATAGTCAAAACTGGAATTCTAGTTTGGACCCGTCCAGATAAGAATTCTAAAATGGTCTATGCAGGCTCTGCATAGCTCTAGGACAGTATGGGATTCCAATCTGGCTAGGCTTCTAACATTTTTTGTATGCGTAGCTATTCGTTCTGATAAAGATTTACTTAGCTATCATTCGTAATTTTAAGAAAATTTATAAAATACCAATTTTATTTCAAAGGAAATGGGGGATTTTCACATATTCAAATCTAGTTTAGGCAAATCCAGATCAGCCTAATCCAGTTTAGAATTCCAATTTAGATTAGGCCAAAGTAGAATTCTTATCTGAGCTAGACCGATTCCGGATCGGCCTAGATTCGAATGTGGCCTCCGACATACTATATCTTATTTTCTTCCGCTCTTCTTCAGTTACGTACGAGTATTTTACATTAAACACGTCCATTTATAATAAGAACTGAACTATCACGCAATGAATTAGGGACGAGCATAGTCATTATGATCAAATGTTTTAGCATAGTCTTGTCAAGGTTTGTTTTGAATCATTGTAACATTTCAAAACCCTTGCGAACTGTCGAAGAAGATGGACATTGATCACATTGAAATTAGGCACGCGATCATGACTAATATTGACTTATAATGATATAAGGACATTTTTATATCGCTGTTCGTTATTTCACTGCTTTTTATCTATAACAAACTTGAGTTACGCTAGTTTTGAAGAAAAGCTGAGACATATTCTCTTTCATAAAAACAGTTTATACCTTTTGCTGGAAATCCGGGGGCAACTGTATGCCAAAGACACCAAGTATACTCATACAGAGGAAGCACGCGCCAAGTATTATGAAACATGTTGGTACTCTATCTAGTAAGTCATGCTGAGTAAAATATCTGAAATGTACCAAGGACAAAATGAATTAATTAAATTTTGCATCATATAATTGATAACGACCGAATCAAGCCCGACTGAGGTAAGAATAAATTGTGCAATAACTTTCTTATTTCTGCGTCAATTTTCAAGCGACTAGAAAAATGATCTCATTTTTGTCGTGTCAACTGTGAGAAATATAACGATATTTTTGATTGGATGAATAAAGATGCCTGTCAACTTTGAATTAATGTAATTGATTTTCAAAACACGAGTTAAATAATATTTCACGAGGGATGGACTAAAGTAAGTTTTACCTATCTCCATCTTCGTTTATGCAATCCGGGCTGAGATTACCCGGGTTGATATACCCCGTAATCACTTGATTGAATATGACAGAACTCCCACCATACGCCGCGACAATGGTACCGACTGCCAGGCTTGGCCTATGAGGAACCCACTGGAATAACAATAATAAATGAAGTATTGGAGGAACCATAATGTTTCGTTGAATTAATTTTCTTCCAAAAACATATAGCTTAAGGCTGCAGAATTTTCAAAAAAAAAAGTGAGGATTTGTGAATTCCGGACTAAATTACTGGACTATGGACACTGTTGGGGAACTCGGCCAAAGCGAGGGACGTTTTTTCGTGATCAATGTATTCCTTCGGTGTTGTTATAAAACATCGTAACTACGGCTTTATCGCCTGAAATTTCCTTGAACAGAAACAATCTAGCTATGCCGTTTGATCATTCCATACGATTTGTCTCGAATTGTAATTATGTTTTTTACCTTCGACAACCTAGCATGGGTCCCTTTAAGATTTCTTATTTCGCTGCTTTTCAACATAAACCTCGTACCTACAGCTTAAAGCAGGCTGCAGTTACAAGGTTTGTATTGAAAAGTGACGATTTCCTACCTTGACGGCGGTTTGTACTAGAGCTCCGTACGCCATTGACGTCCCGAACGATGAAATGACGCCATAAGAGATGACGACGAAAAACAGTGACGTCTGAATAGTTAGGCTTGACATCATAACTGTAGCACTGAAAAATACAGGAAATTATCAACACTTTATAAAACGATTAAACTGACAGATACATCGATAATAACTTATTCCTCTGGCTGCGGATGTTTTCGAAAAAATCTTAGGCGTCAAAAATAAGACGGGGCCATAGGTCTCAGACATCTAAAATGAACATTACACCGTAATATGAAGAATTGAAAGGGATATTACATGAATTGTTATACGCTTTGTAACATTGCTCAACTAATTATCAAAAGTTAATGGGCATAACAGAAACGGTCCCTTAACGCCAAGGCATGAGAGTCACATTAATAGAAATATGAATTCAAAGAAAAGCCAATTTACTTACCCAAAGATTGCAGACCCCAGGAACGTCACTACCCTCGGGCCATAACGTTTGTACAGGAGTCCACCTGCCATTGTACCTATGCAGTTCATTAGTGAGCCAATCGACGTTATCCATAGAGCGTCGACGTTACGTAACGTTGTGTCGTTAGTCTTGTGACGTAGGTATGATATCATGTATGGCGTAATGTTACCTAGAAATGAAACCATGTATTCAGCAAGTATGGTAATATTCACCAAACTGTCAAATTCCATGTTTACCTTTAAAATTGCACAACAACCCACCCGATTGGCCAGAACATACGTTTCATCCAAAAAGATGACTTGTTATGCAATTTGGATTTGACAATCAATTTAGAATTGTTCAAAGGATACAGAAAAACATTACGTTTAGTTTACATTTTTCGAAACAACGTCGTGGTTTAAGACCTATTTAAAGAAGTTCAATTTTTTTAATTGTGCAATTTATGGAATCACTCTTGTCACACAATTTGCTCATTTGATAGAAAAAACAGAGAAGATTCCGTCGAAATGAAGTTCAAATTAGTGTATATGACGCAAATCTTAACCAAGATTCATTTGATTATGTTCCATAGTTGCTACTTTACGGTTCTCAAAAGGCCAACTCTTGATAACAATGCTCTCAATTTTCTAAGTACAAATTAAGTTTCATTGATAAGGATATCATAATTATCACTAGGTTTATAAGATTGATAAAATTTAGGTTTTCTATTAGGCGACGTCGGAAACACTTGGTACGTATCCGAACCTATTCGGGCTACGTCGGAATCATTCGGCTGGGGAACGTTCCACCTCCGGATGTTGAAGACCTTACCCGAATGATTCAGACGTCGCTTGAAATTCATTTGGGATTGACTACCTCAATCCGAAACAGCTGCACGACGCTCAAATTAAGGACTTTGTCGACAAAACATTATAGTTGTGCTGAATTAAATGGTAAACTTCTTGATTAGACGAAAATTTCGACTAGTTGTTGAATAACGCCCATTGACATATTTTTTTTCGAAAAAGTCAGCGAATATAAAAATCTTCTCTTCTCTTTTCAATGAGACAATGTATCTTCTCAACATTTCTCAAGAGATGTTTGACCTTTTATCAAATAAGGCCTGTTTTTGACTTCCCTACTAGAAAAAGACATGGGAAAACATTGAGACAAAAGGAAGAAAATGCTGATTATCAGCATTTTCTTTATTTGCCTCAATATTTCATATCCTTCATTTTACACTAGTGCAATCTTTATCAACATCTATGTAGTCATCGGCAACATATTTGAATTCATACCACCCTTAAATTTTGTTTTTTGGGGAAAGGGTTAAGATCAATGTCACATTGTATAGCCAAACATTTTGTATGATTAACTTGATTTGTCCTTGGGTGATTATAACTGAGACGTACTCTTAAGTAAATATGTTATAGTAATATGACCTGTCACTCTAAAAGGGACATTCTAGGAAGTCCATAAAACCTAGTTTTGAGAAACGAATCAAAATAATTACAAGCCTTGCACATTTGGAAAATGAACAAACAATGTTTTGTAACAAAAAAAGAGAAAAAATCTAGATCCATAAAATGTTATTTGAGTGAAAAGTTTCCATCCAAGTCAGTCTGTCTAGACTTGTTTTCATGGTAACGGCTTTTGGTTAATTATAGGAAATAAACTATCATCATTAAGAGGTTACCTATAGTGTAATAAGAGCCCAATGCCAACATAATCAGCACGCTACTTGCAAGCATCAGTCCTAGTCGAGTTTTGTAGGTGCCTAGGTCTTTCTTTGTAAACCGTTGTAATTGGAACTGCTTTGCGTTTACAACAAGAATTAAACTAAAACGCAAGACGTTACCTATTGTATAATAAGAGCTCAATGCGAGTATGATCAGCACGATACTTGCAAGCATCATCCTTAGAGGAGCATTGCAGTTCTGAACACTCTCCCTTTTCCACGATGGTAAGTTTTCATAGCTACGGTTTTGTATTTGAGAGAAAGGAAAATGGAAATGACTAGTTTACCTATAGTATAGTAGGAGCCCAGTGCAAGCATGATCAGTACGCTACTTGCAAGCATCAGTCCAAGTCGGGCGTTGTAGGAACGTTCCCATTTCTTCCCATTATGGTGCGTTGTCATGATCACGAATTTCTGTGTTTTTCCTCTGAGACTGATTCGAGGGAATATGTGAATGAAGATGCAAAAGCCTGAAAAGATATCGGTCAAGCCTTTATTATTAGAGCATTTCTTTAACCCTTTCCCATAAAAGTTCTGGTTTTGCTTCCGTAGTATGAACAATGATATAAAATATGAAAATGCTGACCACCACTATTTGTGATTATATGGCTCAATTGGTCCTTTTCGTAAATACATATATTGTCTTCTACTCATAATAATTATTGTGTTTAACGTCTGCAACGCCTTTGAAAGTGACCAGCATTCACCTTTCTCTTAACCCTTTCCCAAACAAGACCTGGGTTTGACGTCCTTTATAGAAGAGGCTTGGGAAAACATCGAAACAAAAGAAGAAACTGCTGATAACCAGCAGTTTCTCCTTTTGTCTCAATATTTTCTGTGTCGTATTGTACACAAATGCTTTCCTTTTTAACATGAATTTTGTCGTCTGGAGCAGCTTTCAAATCGAATCAATCATTTCTTTTTTGTTTTGGAAAGGGTTACAAACAAAGAGTCAAACGTATGATTCAAAGTATTTAACTTTGACCATACCATCCTTAGACCTAAAGATCTTATATAGACAAAGCTTTGCAAAACACTGACCTTATCTCTTTCCTTTACGGTAAAGATTTTGGCTACTATACGCTAATTCGAATGCTACGCTAGGTTACAAAATGATTTGTATCAACGTAGATAACAAATAAAGCACAAAATTAATAATAAATCAGGAACAAGAGAAAATGACAATAAGCATTTTCGTCTTTTTGTCTCTACAATGTTTTCTCTTTTTCTTTTGAAAATGGAAAAGAGTTATGGCGGACGAGAATTGACCTGGCAGAGCATTCCATTCGATTAGCATTGGCTGCCCTGCCGCGTCATTTATCGTGAGGTATAACTCTTTTACAAACATACACATTTGAAACATGTTGAAATTGAATAAAACTGAATAAATCGGTGTAATTGAATTCCTAAAATTCAAACTCAGTAATGCAGATATCTATTATGAATAGGTGAGAGAAACTGGCCAGCATCATTACGATGCTTTTCAACAAAATCATCGTAACTGCAGTTTTAATTAAGCTTCAGTTACGAGGTTTTTGTTGAATAGCGGCGAATATCTTCTTTTCTTCTCTCCATGTTCTCCATTTATTTCACTGTTAGGCCAAAGTGTTTGCTTTTGAGAAATGTTGAAAGGAAAAATGCTGATGGCCAGCATTTCGATGCTTTTCAACAAAAACGTCGTAATTGTAGCTTGTTTAAGCTGCAGTTACGACGTTTTATTGAAAAGCGACGATTTACATCTTTTCAATTCTTATGTACCTTTCCCAATTGGTTCTGGGTTTTGACGTCCCATGCACTGATGGCTTTTGAACAAAATAGAAGAATAGAAGACAATCGCTGCCTTTCAACAAAACCTCGTATCTATGGCTTGTATAAATCTGTAGATACGATGGTTTTGTTAAAGTGACATTTCAGAATTTTTTGTCATAAATTTTACTTTTATTTTATTCTGAAGTAGCATATTTCCTTATAAAAATTCTGAAACTTTCAAGCCAAAATATTGCGCCGTTTACGAGAAATATATATTTTTGTGTTAAAAACAAATTGTTGTGGACAACAGTTCGGATTTATATGCAATTTATCGATGCTGTCCCACCTTTAAATGCGCGTTTCTCGCTTATCAGCAACATCTTCAAAAAACTAATAGCATTTATACTCATTAGAATAACCAATCTTGGCATCAAGACATACTTTAAAAAATTGATATGGGAATGAAATGTCCCTTTAAAAAGCGACGTAATGCTAATTACTGAGCGTCTCTCCGCCCTCATTTACTTCATTTTTGGAAGCAATTTTTCCAAATTTGCTTCTCTTAGCAACCATGTGTCTCTGCACTTTACCATTCTCTGCATACCACACAACATCTTCCGGTCTTCCTCATTGTAAATAGTTCTATCAAAAGGAAAGATTAATGAGGTAACAGTCATTCAAATATTCAATATGTAAGTCTGAGGTTATGTGTAGATATTGAATTGTGTGACTGAAAATGAAACATTCAATTAATCATGTCTCTGAGAGATGAAAAGATCCACGTAGTAATTTGCTTTATTTCACACCCGAAAGTAGTAAACCAATCAAATCACCCCATTCGTACCACGTGAGTATACAATACCTAGAGCCGTATTGCACGCACGAGATAATTGCGTGGACGCACGGGATTCTCGATATTCCAAAGCGGCTAGATCGATATTGTACGATGCACCGGTTGAACCGTCCAAATATGCATTGCACTCATTTGAACCCTACAAATATCGATTGAACCGTACAAATATGGATTTTTTCCCAAATCGAGGCTGCAGTACAAAATATCCATATTCGCATCGAAGAGTAATCTCCCTTTAGTAGAGTTCTCGTTTGCAAAAGCAAAATTGTGCATTAGAGTTGAATGTTTGTTTCAACATGATATTATGAATTCACTGTCCTAAACAAGACATAGCTTTGATTCTGTGATTGAAAAAACACATTGGCAATACATTAAGACAAAAGGAGAAAATGATTTTAAACATCACGAAAGAGATTATTTTCATTTCAAAACATTTCTGAATTGTAGCGCATTTAATTTGCAGCAATGATAAAAATCACACTTAACCCTTTCCCAAACAAGACCTGGATTTGATGTCCATTAAAAGGCTTGACAAAAAGTTCTAAGAGAAAAGGAGATTTGCCGTTTGTCAGCAATTTCTCCTTTCTGTCAATGTTTACATTGTTGATTTACGCATGACATGATAGATAGTTTATATGACAAATTTCATGTACATTTCACACTATCATAATTTATGACGGTCTATTCAATCTTTTGAGACAAACATAAATCGATAAATATAGATTTAATGTCAGATGCCATGTATATTTCACAGCGTTAGAAATGTACATGAGGCCTACATTTTTTTTCATGACACAGGCCTATGTTGTTTTCTTCCTTTTTTCACGTTGGAATTCTATTTAAAAGTAATTAGATCTAGATCTTAATTTTATACAAAATTAATCTTTGTCATGTTTTGTGTGAAAAAAAAATGATGTGAAATAAAGAGGTCATTTAACATGTCTTTGTACAATACCGAATTCTATTGGATTCATACTTTGCAGAACAAGTCTATATTTAGACTCGCCTATCGGCTCGTTCAAATATAGCCTCGTTCTGCAAAGTATTCATCCAATAGAATTCAGTATTGTACAAAGACATGTTAAATAACCTCATATTATTATGGTTCAAAGAATTAGTCCAATGGCCTTCCTTGTAAATGGGTCAGTCGAGTTTACTGAACTATGAAATATATTCAGCTTACACAAACGATTAATATGCATGAAGTTGTGCTAAAAATAAATACAACTCCATCATGAAATCAAAGTATGCAAGGTATTCTGGATAATCAAAGTACTTAATCAAAATACTCTACGAATCAAAGTATTCAAGGTATTCAAATGGATAATCAAAGTACATAATCAAACTACTCTATTTCTGGCCCCGGTTTCTCGAAAAAACTTAAGTACGTTCTCATGCTCAAATCTGAGCACAGTGCTCAAATCGCATGAAATCCACGTGAACTTCAATGGAATACCCTTCAACGTTGGAGAGTATCCCTTTGATGTTGAGCATGTTTTCATGAGAATAAACTTAAGTTTTTTTTTCGAGAAACTGGGGCCTGGACAGGCCTACATTTTTGAAAAATTTGCTTCCAAACAGTACTGTCAGTACTTTGATTATCATTTCGTCGGTGGTATTGCATAACCTCGTAACTGCAGTGCAAGCTGTAGGCTAGTTACGAGGTTTTAAATTAACAACGACGGTTTATTCTGTATTTTAACTTGGACACGTTAGGGAAAGGTATAGATTGTTCATTACATCAAAAGTGCAATCGACTCGACAAGATTGTTTAAAATTTTGAGTCATTTATTTTTGCCAGTCAAAATTTCGACACAAATAGCTCGTCGCATTACAAAAAAAAAAAAAATCGTAACTACAGATTGTTTTAAGATGATGTTAAGAGCTTTTCATGGAAATGACACTGTTTCTCCTGTACTTCCTCAAATGAGAAACAAGCTTTAGAATGTCTGCTTTTATTTGGAAATAGAAATGAAAAGGAAAGGAGTTGCACTCAATTTATTTCCCTTTTCCCACTCATTTCAAAAAAGAATATGCTCCATGACAAAAAAACAAATTGTAGGCTAAATATCATTTTAATCAAAATCAGGACATCCCATTTTTTGACAACCCGTTTTAGTTCGACACAGTTATGTTTTCATATATAATACGCTCGTTATTCCCCGATACTTTCCTAGACAAGACCTGCTTTAGATGTCCATTACAAAATACTCTCGAGATTAAACATTGCATGGAAAGAACAAAATGTAATCCTAGTTTTCTCGGATAAAATTCGCTCTTTGATAATTATGTTGATGTCGCTCATTTGTAAATGAGTGACATCAACATAATCAAAGAGCGAATTTCATTAGAGAAAACTCGGATGAGCGACATCGACATATCAAAGAGCGAATTTCATCAGAGAAAACTCGGATTAAACAAAATGCTGATATGCAATATTTTCTTCTTTCCCCTCCCCAATATTTTCTATGCTATGATATACATATAATTATTTCATATTGATTTTCACAAAAGTTGTTGTCTGCAACAACTTTTAACTTTGACTGATCTTAAATTATGTCGTTTAGTATTCAAATGAATATCATCGTTAGATAGAAATAACGTTTTATTTATACTTTTTCTTTGTTTACCTTAACAAATCCCTTAATGTTGCACACAAATCAATAAATACGCGTATGACATAGTCTGAAACAAGTCGCACTGTATTTCAATGCGCACTTTTGTGTAATAACCACAGTTGGCACTTCACTTTTTTCATTCAAGTACCAACAACATAATTCTAAAAAGACGAAGAAAACGGAGAAGATGACTAAAGTATAACTATTTACCGATATAATTCCAACCAAAATCAGAAACCAAGTAACCGAATTGAATCCAGCCGAAACCAGAAATATCTCAACCCTTACCCAAACAGCAAAGATAGACTCTCTTAACTTGAAAACCGATGCAGATGACACACCATAGGGCTTGATAAATATACAAGAAATGTACTAAATAGCGTAAAATATTTAGGCAAAAAAGTAAAATGCCGATCAGCATTCCCTTCTTTTGTCTCAATGTTTTCCAAAGCATTTACTATCAGGCGGGACAAAAGCGTCATTCCTTGGGAAAGGATTGAGTGTCATATGAAAGTGGCCCCTCATTTCATTCTTTTCAAAATCGCAAAATGTATACCCTTTCCCTAGTGTTGACACCCCTTATACATTAATGTTAGCTACAAGAGTTATCAGCGTTTTATCTTGCCACATTGTTTTCTGTTGTCCTGGTTTTTTGACGGTTTTGTTCATGGACGTCACGACCAGATGGTATTTTGGAAAGGGTTTGATTGATTTTTGTAATACGTTCTTTCGTTTGGCGCGAATAACTAAACCGCTACACAATTGACCAAACGCCGACTGTCAATCAAAAACACCGATTAGCCAATGGACGATCAGAAAAATATCATGCCCCAATTGTTCTTCGTTGCACGTGTTATTGTATCGATTTATCGACTGGCAATCAAAACAATCGACAAGCCAATGGTAAAGATTTTTGTGCTAACAATAGACAAGGTTTACTGATATGTTTTGATAAACCGTCGGTGTTGTTATAAAATCTCGTAACTACGGCTTAAATCAAGCCGTAGTTACGAGATTTTGTAACAACACCTACGAAATACTATTTTGTTTGTCCGAAATTACGTAACCATTAACTGGATAAAATCGTTCCCTATAAATGATCACATCCCCATTGTTTGTCTTAAATTCTATTTTGGGCGGAGCGATCTGTCGATTGGCGTTTGGTCAATTCTAGACATGTTCAAATTGCAAGGTGATGCACACGAAAAAAGAACCGACACACGACATCTATTTAGCATGTGTTTTGGCAGAGAATAAATATACCGAACACAAATTCGATATCATCCGGCATTTCTTCTTTCCCTTGAATGTTTTCATAAGTTTTTGTACGAGTGGGTGGGTCATCAAAATAGGTTAAATACTGGTACTTTTTGTTTCGTAATTGTTTCCTATTATCTCCAACATATTTTGAGTAGACTCCCTGAAGATCACTTTATATCTACTATAAATCGGCCTTGAAAATATTTGATCTCAGATCTTTTAAAATAGGCCCCTAACCATTTCCTAAAACGGTAAAATATTAGGAAGGACCATTATGAAAACTGTTGCGAACGACAAAATGGATGGTACACAATCTAGAATTTGTGAATTATATAGCACAGAAAACTTTGAGACGAAAGAAGAAAATGCTGTATTGACATCGCTACTGGGGAAAACTTGAAAAACATAGAGACAAAACGATGTAAATTAGTATTTTCGCCTTTCCTCTTAACATTTATGCTAAATTGTTCGCAAAAAGATCATCCATTTGGCATACGACAGCTATCAATTTTGACCAGTCTAAATTTCATTGAAAAGTGTTGAATGAATGAAATGAGGTCGTTATAAAGGTTGCAAAACTAGATTCTGTATATAAAAAAACAAAGTTCTCAAAGCAACTAGCCAAAGCCGGATTGGCCATATTCTAATACGCGTGCTTTAACCCTTTTCCAAACAACATAATATAACCCTTCCCCAAACAAGAACTGGTTTTGACGTCCCTAATATAAAATGCTTGGGAAAACATTGAAACAAAAGAAGAAACTGCTGATAATCAGGAGTTTCTCCTTTTGTCTCTATATTTTCTGTGCCATATTTTACAGAAATTCTATCTTTAATAACTTCCGTTTTGTCATTTGTAGCAGTTTTTGGAGTGGATCTCCCTAAGGGTTTGCCGTTTGGGAAAGGGTTAATCAGGTCATAACTGGGTGGATTCGCAGACGATTTTGACGTTACTACACGTAAATCGTTTGTCAACATTGAGACAAGAAAATAGAAGGCTAATTACCAGCATAATTTTATTTTGTCCTAATACTTTCATTTTTATTTTTTATGCAATTGTTTTCATTATAAACTTTATTTTGCTCTCTGCAACAGCTTTTGAATTGGGACTGTCTTAATTTTTGCTGTTTAGGAATGGGATAAGAGTAGTTGTTTTTTTATAACGCAGAATTAAGAATTGTGTAGCGTAATCATTTTGACTCGCCTAAATTAAGAAGAGATGCAGACGACAAAATAAACGCCAGTGAAAACTTGCAATTCTGATTAACTATATTGGATAGAAAACGTCTAAGTAAAGGAGGAGGTGCAAGTCATTAATAATGTGCTGATCATCAACATTTTCTTCTTTTCCCTCATTGTTTCCCCAAGTTTTTCTTTGTCAGGGACAAAACAAGGTGATGTCTGTGCAAGGTTTTTATCTATTTAACCATTTCTCAAACAATAACTGGTTTTGACGTATCTAATAGAACTGGAATAGGAAAACATTGAGGCAAAAGACGAAAATGCTGGAAACAGCATTTTCTTAATTTGCCCAATATTTTCTTGGACATTTTGTACTACACTCCTAAATTTATGAATACCCATTTTGTTGTCTGAAGCAGATTCCAAGTTTGCATTATCCGAAAATCGTCGTTTGGGAAAGAGTTAACTGACTGATGAAATCGTGTCAAGCACGCAGTTTGAAACTACGTGAGATTGTTTTTTTTTTTTTTTTTTTTTTTTTTTTTTTTTTTGGCTTGTCCCACTAAACACGTTGGACACATGTGTCAAACATTTTAGTTATATTATTAAAAAAAAGTTCAGAATTAGAATCTTTATATCTCACATTTAGGCAAATAGTGAGAAATAATGATTCAGATTCTTTTCCTAACAAGGGGCTAGTCCGATAACTCGAACTATGAAAATCATGTAGATATACAATAGTACCGGCCGAAATTGACAGTGACGTGGGCTAATGTTTATTACTTGACAACCAATCAACTCTGTTCGTATTTGTAACGGTGCAAATCAGACGAATTGATAGGTTTTGCAGCAGTAAACATCAGCCTACGTCACTGTCTTTTTCGGCTGGGACTATTGTAGGTGACTATTTATAGAAACAACTTTAGATTTATAGAGACACATTGATAGCTTTGCAATGCACCTGCCCTATTTATATCATAAGATCACTGGTGGTAAACTTAAACATTTTTCGCTAGAACAAGGTATAGATATTTTGCGTTTAAATGTGAGTTTATAGATTTTTTTTCTAATGACAATGAACTTGTTCTAAAAACAGACCGGGTTTTGCCATTTTGTATTGACAAACTGTCGGTGTTGTTATAAAATCTCGTAACTACGGCTTCGATAAAGCCGTAGTTACGATATTGTATAACAACACCGACGGATTACATTGTTCGCGAAAAAACGTCCCTCGCTTTGGCCGAGTTCCCCACCAGTGAAGATACTTAGTGCAATTTCAGTCGTCATCCGAAGCAATGGAAACTGATAGCACCCCGAAATTGACGAGGGTATACCAATCGTCAAATTTCGTTGCCACGGATGACGCTCGAAGATGTGCGATTGTATTATGGACGGTATTGCGAATAAAAAGAAAAGAAGGAAAATGCTGACTATCAGCATTATGCCGACTAAAGCAATTATCGTTGTATAATGTTAACTGGTTTAGTCATATCAAAACAAAGAATTCATTATGGAAAATGATGATAAGAAATATAAATGAAATGGACATTTTATAATTCAGAAAAAAGTACACGGCAAAACAGTATACAATTCCCGATAAAATTTCTTCAAATGGTCAAAATCAGCACATTTCGTGTACACAATAAGTTGTAGTAATAACCCCTTTGTATTGTTTGACCAGATTGAACTGAGACTCCTTGCATATTCCGCTAATATTCGGGTCTTTCCGTATTTTCACATCGGGACTATAATCTGTATAAGTACTGTTTTACACTTCGCAATACCTACCGAAAAATAGTGGCCTAGTGTGTAAGGCGACTCTTCTGTAAACCATATGTCCGTGGTTCGAATCCCAGTAGCGCATTTGTTTAAATATTTCTACTTTAAACATTTCTTTCTTTTTTTTCAAAAGCATGCATACATTTTGTAAACCTCATTTAGTTCACTTGAATCCTTTCACTTTAAATAGTCATTCAAGAAATTTCGAAACCGTTTTGATATAGGTAATATAAAAACGTAATTGCTGATGTTGCAACTTTTTTAGACAACTGGGGGACCCAGAACCTTTTTCCTCGCTTAACCATCAATACAATTGGAGTAAGCAGGGTCAATCTTTTTTTTATTCCAGAGAAGCTGCGAGACAAACACATCAGCAACGTTCAAGGGAAGATTATAAATGATAAATGAACAAATAAAGATTATGATAAAAAGGGAAAAGATTTTTAGTGAACTATATTTATTGTGAAAATTAAAAAAAGAGTATTTCATCAATCAATAAATTAATACATTAATTAAGTATTCCATTTCATAGGAAAAAAGAAAAAAAAAAAGCTTAACAAAAGTTTCATCAGTAAAATGCTGGATTCGATCTTGAGTCTCTTTCATTGAAAGTCCAGCGTCTTTCCACTACGCTAGTTCTTTGTTCAATGAGTTCTTGCAGAAATAAAGTTAACATTTTTCACAGCGCAGGGTATAAACACGCGGAAACTATCGAATACGCCGATGAATGCCGGAATACGCTTACGGAAAACGATGAGTCTCAGGTAAATTTGGTCAAACAATATGACGAATCACAAACTTTGATTATGACACATAGACATAATACCTGACAAAGTAGATTTTATAAATCAACACCTCAAACCTCTAAACACGTCCCTTTATTAGATACAAAAAGATTCGGCTGTGCTAGGTCGCCTTAAAAGTTTTGACCAAGTCAAAGTTTACATATTAGCAAGGCGGATCCAGGATTTTTTTCCAGGGAGGTCCGATCCCAAATATATTTTCCAGGGGGTCCAAGCCCAGATAATGGCTTAAAATGTGTTAAATATGTAACGTTGTACATAATCAAAAATTAATTTTTGGCAAATGACAGGGGGTTGGTCCGGCCCCGGTTTCTCGAAAAAACTTAAGTATGTTCTCATGCTCAAATCTGAGCATCGTGCTCAAATCGCACGAAATCCACGTGAACTTCAATTGAATACCAATCAACGTTGATTGGTATTGAATAGAAGTTGAGCATGAACTCATGAGAATATACTTAAGTTTTTTCGAGAAACCAGGGCCCGGACCCGACCCCATGTATCACCACTACTAGGATGTTTTTTTTTTCTGATTCCAAGGTCATTATGACCAGTGGTGTCAGTGGCCGGAAAAATTAACTCTAAGTAAATGTTGTTTTCTACCCTGTCAACAATGGTGTATGTCAACGTTTGAAATAAATTTTCGCATTTTGTGAAAACCATTGACAATAGCGAACGATTTCAACCAGTAAATTGTGACGTAAATTCTGACAAACAAATAGTATTTCGTAGGTGTTGTTATAAAATCTCGTTACTACTGCTTGAATGAAGCCGTAGTTACAAGATTTTATAACAACACCGACGGTTTATCAAAACATAACGGTAAACACAGTCTATTTTTAGCACAAAATTATTTGCGATTGTTGTCTGCGAGTTTTTCTTGTTGTTGTTGCTGCTGCTTCTCTATTTTTTCTTCTTCTTTTATTCAAAAATTGTGGTCATTTAAAAAACTTTATTGTTTAAAATGGTTCAACCCATTCTCAAATACCACTTGAGTTTAGCGTCTCTAACTGAGAAGATTTCGGAAAGAATTTAGGAAAAGGAAGAACATGATGATTCAGCATTTTCCTTTTTCCTCAATGCTTTCCAAGCTGTGATGTTCAAATATCATGCTTTCGTAACATTTTTATGATCTACACCATCCTTGAATTTCGATAGGTCAAAATTTGGTCGTCTGTTATACGGTTTACCCATTACAAAACGGCAAAATTTTAGGCTGGTTCAAATTCAAAGATATAACAGACGGCAATGTCAAGTGAATGCAATTTTAATGTTTTTATCTTTCTGTGTAAACAGTGAAAATGCTTGGCCTCAGCAATTTCTTCATTTTCTACGGTGTTGCCAAAGTATTTGTCTTGCTGGGTCTCAAAAAGTGTTATTGTGCGGTAATGGATTCATTTTTATCGTCTTCAACATCTTTGAAATTCGATAGGTCAAAATTTGGCCGTCTGTAATGGTTCCTGATCCTGATTGGCACAGGCCGATCTTAATCTACGATGGTATCAAATGTTACGGAGGCATTTTTTCTAAATCCCAACTCATAAGCGTTATTCGGTCAAGCGCTATACCTTAAACAATTTATTTTAAGTTAAAATCGCGTTTTAACGAGCTTGATATAGGAACAGATTTAGAAAACATTGAGACAAAATAGACAACGTTCGTAACCAACACTTTTTCCCCTTTTCCTCAATATCATCATCTTTTCTATATTCTGCATAAAACTCCGTTTTTTCAGCACACGTTTTGTCTTTTGCATCAGTTTCACAAATGAACGGTCTTAACATCGTTGTTTGGCAAAGCGTTAAAAGATCAGTACTTTATAATAATTAAGAGTAAATGACCACAGAAGTGTTGTTATTAACCCATAACCATACATTGACTCTTTTTCACTCCCCAAAAGTTTAAGACTTTGGAAAACATTTTGGAAAATGAGGAAATTGCTTGTGACAAGCAATTTCTTCAATTTGAACAATTAATGTTTTCAACACCAAGAAGAGCACCATAAAAATGACAAACTAATAATTGAATTAAAGATAAATAGATTTATGAGTGCATATTCTTGAAATTGTCGTCTGCAACATCTTTGCATTTTGACCAACCAAAAACCTCGTCGTTAGGAAAAAGGTTAAACACTTCAGATAAGTTGAAAAACTTTAACCAATGACTACCGTTTATTTAATGTATATGACCCATCATTAAAAACACGCATTTGCTATTATTACCATTACTATACCATTCTTTTTTTGTTTTTTCAGAGTTTACCTTTAAACTTAAAAAAATAATTTTTCATGTCAGTCACGTGTTCAATAGGATAATGGTTGTATATGTTTTGTTTTCACTTGCGGCGTGCCATTTTGCCATTGTTAACTTTGATCCACCGTAGGTACTGATATAGCTGCCTGGCGCGCTGCCATTGGAAGTCATTATGCAAACACACACTGCTGCACCATGCGATATCGTTTTTTATTCAACCTTTTTGGTAATCTTTTGACGGAAATTGGGATTTTATGTAAAATGTTCAATAACTCTTTCAGTTTGAACAAGATAGCATTACATTGTAAATGTTTTTTAATCACGTATGTCTTTATACAATTTTTGCTAATCTTATCAGGTGATATCGAAACTAATCCCGGTCCATCTAACCACGATTCTGAGGCCAATGCTGGATGTCTTACTATTTTTCATCTGAACATTCGTAGCATTCGAAATAAATTAGAATATGTAAATGATTGCTTATCAGATTTCGATATTATGTGTTTTACGGAAACTCATCTAGATAGATCTATCTTAGATACTGACCTGACAATTGACACTTTCGACGGTAAGATGTACAGACAAGACATGACTGCACATACTGGTGGACTCCTTGTTTATGTTTCAAATAACTTATATTCGAAGAGAAGGCACGACTTGGAATTACCATCTATACATTCTATCTGGGTCGAGGTCAAACACAGAGCTTCGTCGTTCCTTCTTTGTACTGTCTACAGGTCTCCGGGCACGCCCGTGGTTTATTGGGAAGATTTCAATGTCGCCATTGAAAAGGCTTACGAGTCAAGTCAAAACATTATAATAGTTGGAGACCTTAACGAAGACCTACTCGACGGAAACAGAAATCATCTTGCCAATGTAATATCAATCAATAGTCTAACAAATGTTATTGACAAACCTACTCGGGTAACAACGACTACTGCAACACTCATAGATCCAATTTTGGTTTCAGACCAGATTAAAGTAATACAGGCAGACACTATTACAGTCGAACCTTACATAAGTGATCATAAAGTGACTGCTGTCATGATTGACTTTATCAACCCACAAAATTCTTGTTCAAAAAGAAAGGTTTTTTATTATGACCGAGCGAATTCTGACGAACTTAATCGACTAATAAATACTGAAGATTGGGACTTTATTGACCGAACAGACATAGACGACGCGTGTGAACGTTTTACGTCAAGGCTCTCCGATATAATGCACCAGTGTATACCTTTCAAAGAAGTCACTATAAGACCCAACGACAGACCATGGTATGACTCTAAAATTAGACGACTGAGTAGACATCGTGATAGACTGAAAAAACTTGTAAAAAGTCAAGGACGACAAAATGACTGGGCAAAATACAAAACTGCTCGCAACATGGTTAATAATTGCATAAAAGAAGCCAAACAACGATATTTCAACAACATAGACGAAACGTTGTCTGATAATCGAAATGCGTGTCCGAAAACATTCTGGAAACATATACGTAGTTTGGTCAAATCTAGTAAACACTGTGACACCATTCCGATTTTACAAACATCTGAAAATGGTCAAGACACGTTTCATTATACTGACGACGAAAAGGCCGACTGTCTGAACGATTTTTTCTCAGATATTTCAACCATTGATGATTCAAATGCTCGTTTACCTCCATTTTTATACAAAACACATAGTAGGATTGATCATGTTATAATAAGCCACGAAGAAATAAAAAGTATAATAGAAACTTTACACACAAATAAAGCAGTTGGACCTGATTGTTTTAGTCACAAACTCCTTAAGCTGAGTAAAGAATCTATTACAAGACCTCTATCTAAACTTTTTAACAAATCCCTCACAGATGCAAAATTTCCAAGCAAATGGAAAGAATCAATTATCAACCCTCTTTTTAAAAAGGGAGATAAATCTTCTGTAACCAATTATCGTCCTATTTCCCTACTTAGTTGTATAGGTAAACTCATGGAAAGGTGTGTCTACAAACATGTTTATAATTATCTATTTTCCAATAATTTAATTTATGAAAGACAGTCGGGTTTCTTAAAAGGACACTCAACTGTTTATCAACTGCTCGAGATATATCACCAAATCGTGTCTTCCCTGAATGCAAAACAAAGCACATGTATGGTCTTTTGTGATATATCTAAAGCATTTGACAGAGTTTGGCATAAGGGTCTAATTTTCAAATTACATCAATTGGGAATCAACGAATCCCTCCTCGAATGGTTTAATGACTATCTGTCTGAACGCAGACAATCGGTAATTGTAAAAAGAGCCAGGTCAAGGTCAAGGTCAGTAAACGCAGGAGTACCCCAAGGCTCTGTGCTCGGTCCATTGTTATTTCTAGTCTACGTAAATGACATCACTGACAACTTATTAAGTATTGCTAGACTATTTGCAGACGACACTTCTTTAGCATGTACAGCAACATACGTCCCTGACATTGATGGTATTCTCAATCATGATTTACAAATAATTTCTCGGTGGGCTAATCAATGGTTGGTAACATTTAATCCATCAAAAACAGTTGCCATGTTTCTTTCAAATTCGAATGCTCAACCCCCTAAGTTACTATTCAATGATGTCCAAGTCGAATTTGTAAGTAGCCATAAACACCTAGGGTTAACTTTGAGTAGTAATGCTAAATGGGCTGAACATATAGATAATATTTCTAAATCTGCATCCAAGCTTTTAGGTATTATGAGAAACCTTAAATTCAGATTAAAACGAGATTCACTTCACCAAATTTACGTTTCATATTTAAGGCCAATCATTGAATATGCTGCAATAGTATGGGATAACTGTACTGCTCGGGAAACGGAAACTCTTGAAAAAATCCAAATCGAGGCCGCGCGAATAGTAACCGGTATCACCAGATCTGCATCTCTTATTAATCTTTACAAAGAAATAGGATGGATGACGCTTGCAGATAGGCGTAAATATCAAAAACTAATATGTATTTACAAAATTATAAACGGTCTAACACCGGATTATTTAAGAGATATATTTCCACAAAGAGTAAATCAAAGAACTAATTATCTTTTAAGAAATGCTTATGATATTGATATTGTCAATTGTAGAACAGAGCTTTTTGCAAAATCATTTATTCCTTCTGCCGTATCCATTTGGAACGAACTTCCTGACAACGTTAAATCCATACCTTCTCTTTCACAATTTAAATTAAACGTCTTACAACGTTTCAACGTGACCTCAGTACCTAAATACTACTTTGTAGGAGAAAGGAGACTTTCAGTTTTGCACACGAGACTACGAAACAATTGTAGCAACTTGAACTTTGACCTTTACTCAAATCATATTTCCCAATCACCTAGATGTAGTTGTGGATACATTGAAGAAGATGCTGATCACTATTTTTTTAAATGCCAAAACTTTGTAGAACCACGTTTAACATTATTTCACGGTTTACGCCAATTTCATCCGCTCTCTATAAGAATACTGCTGTTTGGGTCTGAAACCTTGAATTATGAGGAAAATTCTATCATTTTTAAATTCGTCCAAAAGTTCATAAAAGAAACTAAAAGGTTTGATGGATAATGCTTGGTAGTAGCAAAAGTAGTTACAACCCTTATCCCTTTCGAACACTGACTGACCTAATCCGCTCATTTTTCTTTTTTCTAGATTTTGATATTAATTGCCATGTTAGATTTCTATTCTATAACTGGAACAAAACTGTCTTCATGTCTATGACTTGATAATCATAATTAAGAAAATTTGAATACTGATGTTTTTGAAGACTGATTATTGTAAGTTTCAAAAGGGAACGGCCGTTTCTAAGTTGTCAGAACTTGTGGCCAAACCCTTTTGCCTAACTGTTTGTAAAAAATCATATAAAATGTATGTTTTGTAAAAATTTGATATGTTTATGGCAATAAAATATGTTTAAACCAATTAAAAACACCACTTTCTTGCCATACGAAATGCATCAAATTACACATACTTGTAAATACTCTTCACATAAGTTTATTCACCGTGCCGAATTTAAAAATTATGCTTTAAGAAGAAATCAATTTGCAAATATTGTTTTACTCTATATTCATATACAAGGGAGGTAATTTTGAACATTTTTGTCAAATATTTCCATAAGTATGCATTAAAGGGGCTCATTCTATGTTTTTATGCGTGTGTGTCAAATCTCGCTGAGCACATATGACGTATCTCTGACGTAATTGATTTTTGAAGGTTGGGCATATGTAGCCGTTACAAAACAAAAACAAGGACGACCAGCATGTTATTAATTGACTTGGATTTTAATACTTAATAAAGCTCGACGAGTGGTAACAATGGACATAAATGATCTACCCCTTCAGGTTGGTAATTTCATACGTTATTTCTGGTTTGTAATTATTGTGCCATTTGCATTTTCGACAGCCTAGCTCGTCCCCCTTTAATTCAAAATTCGAAACCGTTCAAAATGCTTATGTTTATATTTGGAATGGAAATGTAACACAGATTAGGAATTATTGGCACTTTTCAAATTTCGCCTCTGCCTCTTTGGTGCTAATGATGGGTTGTATACGTTAAATCGGAAAAAGTGAAGATTCTTTTTATTTCCGTCATTTATCTTCCGATTCTTGCATTGATAAACGATGCACAATTAGAATAGAGTTTTCTTCAATACACAGCACAAACCTTATCTATTTAAAACCATTTCGATTCCATATAGATCTAATACAATGTTAATTTTCCATAAACCATTTGTTTGCCACCGGAAGTATTCTGCGGGTATGGATTTAAACGATAATGGAAAGAGGCTAATTTCAAGTTCAATATTACCGCTCTTCAACAAAACCCTCGTAATTGTAGCTTAAAAGAAGCTACAGTTACTAGGTTTTTGTTGAAAATCCTAAGTTTGTTGTATAGAAAACATTGTAAGAAAAGTAGAAATACCGGTATTCTTTATGAAAGGGTTATGGTTATTTCTAGTTTCATGAAATCTCGTGTTTTACCCATAATATGTCATCCCTTTAACAAGAGGTGTCAACGGTCATTAGTTATACGCCTATAAAACCTTGTATGTATCTTGGGGCAGCGAAAAAAGAGCAATTTTAAGCATAAGTCAAGATTGCTTTATCGTTGTATGCGTTCGAAAGCGTCTTTACTACAGCTTGAATAAGCTTTTGTTACGACATTTTCGAACGAAGTCGACGTTTTGATTATAACGTCTGACCATCGCGTATTCTACTGATGTGGCTTGGCTAAAGATTTACCATTCCTCAAACAAACTCTGGTTTTGACATCGCTAGTAAAACACTTTAGGGAAACGCCAAAAGAAAAGAAAGGATGCTGCTGATCAGCAATTTCTCCTTTCTCTCAATATTTTCTATTCTATAACAAACGTGTTTGCTTATTTTTTTAAAAAAAAAAATACTGTGTTATGTGTAACTCCTTTCAAATTGGAAAGATATGAAATTACGTGTTTGGGAAATGGGTTATTAGATCCAAAACCTGGCCAAAGTAACGTATACTAAGCGCAAGAGATGATCTTCCAAGTTATTTATCGGTATACACATATACATTAGGTAATAGACTCCTTTCCATTATTGTTTTAGTCCGTACCCGCAGAACACTTCCGGTAATCCGAGTCTTCTCTGATGAAAATTTGCTCGTTGATATTTGGACGTCGATATTTACATCAGACCGCTGTCTTATTCAAAAATAGTAGAAAAGTCCGACCTAAATTGTGTCGGATTTTTTTTGTTTTTGTTTTTGTTTTTTTTTTTTTTTTTTTTTTTTTTTTTTTGTTTGTTTGTTTTTGAATGGGACAGCGCTCTGATGTTGATAGAGACACCCAAATATCAAAAAGCGATTTTTCATCAGAGAAGACTCGGAATAATTTCGGGTGGTAGACAATGGGTTTATGGAAAATTGGAAGATAAATGACGGAAGTAAAGAGAATCTTCAATTTTTCCGATTTCCACAAGATCAACGCAAGCGCAAAGCATGGATAAATGCTGTGGACAGGGATGAATTTCGCCTTTTGCCTCTAAGGACGACTTCCGGTGGCTTTTGTGTGTTTGGGGTCTTAGTGGAAACTTGTCTATTGTTTTCCAACAGATACGTGAAAATATGTGTTCCCTGAAACGGTGCCATATATCGAGCGAGGCACGCTTTCTCAAAGGATGCAACTCTATACTACTGTCGTTCGACAGGGATATTGTACCCGAAATCAATTGAAAATATAGAATTATTCTATTTGAAAAAAAATGTTGAGGGAATTGAAAAGAGATGATGCCTTCTGATCACAACATAGTATATTTCTGCTCTCGTATCGGTATAGAAAGTTTTTTTTAATAAAACGTATAGACCATTCCTTTAACCTTTTCCAAAACAAAAACATTGTTTCTTACATCTTCAAATGTACATGTGCATTTTGGGGGAGAACATTGATTTAAAAGAAGAAAAAGAATCGATAACCAGCATTTGCTACTTTAGGCTGAATATTGTCAGAGATTTATTGTGCGCAAATCCTTTCTCTGTCAAAGCATTATTTTTTTTTCTTATGCAGCATAATTTTTTAAATCTGGAAATGGTAACATTGTTGCTAGTTGGGAAAGGGTAAAAGTAGGCATAGCTACATGTAGTGAGTAACATACTTTGACAACCGAGTCTAGTTTTTTATGGCGCGGCCAGTGACAAGTTTGGCTGTCCAATGTCCAGTAACAACTGACCAGTGACGATACAACTGTCCGAACTGGTCATTAAGTTTACAACTCAGACGACGTTTACTGTCCAGTATTTAAATTTTAGATTTACTGACTTTAGATGTCGATAAAACATGTTTTATGTGTTGATTTGCATGAAATAGACATCATAATAATTGCAAATAATGCTTTATTTTGTATAAATGTTAATACTTTCCCAAACGTTGCGACTGTAGGCAGCTGCAATTTAAAAGGAGATGCACAAGAGTAAATGATTTAATATGTAAAAAGAAGAAAATGTGCTTGTTATGACAACGGGTAATGTTATAACATCGCAAAACATTGAGGCGAAAGTAGAAAATGCTGGTCATCTGTATTGAGGACTTTTGTTTTACTCTTTTTCAATTTAGATTTCTATATAAAGGACATCAAAGATAGGTCTTGTTTGGATAAGGCTTAAAGGGTGATGGTAACAGATGGTCTAATTGCAAAAAATGAATTTTTTTTTAAAAAAATATGCAAAACTTTTGTGTTGGCCACCTCAGAATGGTTAATAATATGCGATTCAGACAGAGATTGAGCCGAAATTATAACATAGATAGCCGAATTTAGGGAGAATCCAAACCAAAATTCAACCCCGTCTCAGATGCGGTTGAATCTATTTTTTAACTGTCAAGCGTGCGCATACAGCGCGGACCAAGATTCAAACGAGATTCATGCTTGAATTTCAATATGACGTCATCATGTATGTTGTGACGCCATTTAAGAAAGTCGCAGGTCCTATTGTTTTTGACCTACTTTCGACATCGCTTCATGAATTCGGTATCAAATTGCGAAAAAATGAGTCGTTGCTTCAATAGTTTGTCGTAATCATTTAATCAGGTCATATAAAGCTTAAAAAGTGTACATTTCGTTTGTTTTTGACAAATTTTGGTCCCAAATCTGGGAAATAGTAGCTTTAAGACAGCTTCCAATTGCATAAACCAACGGCAAGCTGTTCGAGCAACGGTAACATGATAATGTCAGTGGTAACAAGTTAATTTACCATGATTACGTTTTAAAATCCTAAGACAAGACGCCATTAGGAATCTCAACCCCCATGTCCGATTGGGTAAAGGGTTAACCAATTTCCAGACGGTTGAAATTCAAAGATATTGCAGATGACAATTTCGAGTGAATTGAATTAAAAAATGTTCGTGTTTTGGGGTAGAAAACAGTGTGGGAAATGAAGAAATTGCTTTTTACTAGCATTTTCTTTCATTTTTCACAATATTTTCCAAAGCCTCTATTATCTTTTTAGGAGTCAAAAGGAGTCAATGTCTTGTATTGGGTTAATATGCTTCTAAACGAAGTCAATAAATTGCCAAGCATAATACACATTTCGGTGCTTTCCAACAAAAAAAACTCGTAACTGCAGCTTATTCTAAGCTGCATATATATACATGTACGAGTTTTGTTTTGAAAAATTATGATTTAAAAAATGGTTAGCTAGGGACATTCACCCTGCAAGGAACAATAAATAACATGTCTAAAGGAAATATTTTTCCAAATGGCTGAATCCATTTTTGTAGTAATTATTTCTAATTAATATAACACTAATCACCTTCTAGCTAATTAAGTTAAAACAATACGATGACAAGTTAGGCGCCTGCATAAAAATGATATTCATTTGTTTATACATTTGTAACTGACAACTTGTTCTGTTCCTTGGTTATGCAATAAAATGACTCAATGGGTTTTCTCATTGAGTCATTTTATGACATAGCCGAAATATGTAGCCGTTCGTAGTTAAGGGTGGAGTTGGAACGGTGGTAACCCACACTTCTGCTCTATGGTTCGATTTCCGAACATTCAAGTGTTTTGAATGATACTTTAGGCGAGGTTCCATTTTGCCATCAGTATTAGATGTTCGGGTCCTGGGATATAAGGATTTTAAGAATACAGGGTGTTTCATAATTTGTGATACACTTTAAACCAAGCATCTCTTTGATATGCGAATGTCCCTAGCAGTGAAAAATATATCATATTAAAGATAAATAGCATCCAATGTTATAAATTGAGTTTTACCCATTGCACATACTTACGAAATATTTAAGCAGAATTTGAAAACATGGTCTATTTACAGCATGTACTCAAAATGACGTCCACTATGACGTCGCACCGGCTCAACACATTTGATAAAATTCGTCATCATGTTATGGCAAATGTAACTGGTTATTTTTCTGATTTCACGTCAGATGGACAGTTAAAGCTCTTCAGTTGATTTCGGTTGCACTTTGTAAACCCTGCGCTTGAGATAACCCCAGAGAAAGAAATACAAAGGACTGAGTGCCTGAGAGTGTGGTGGTCAAGGGCGTTACGCCTTCAAAGCCATTAATCGTGTGTAAAATGTTTTTCTAAGCCATTCAAGTACTCACTGCCAGGTGAGTGGAGCAGCACTGTCTGGAACCATATCTTTGCCATATCTAAACCTTTTCGGCAGAGAACAGGCAGGGATTTATATTTCAGTAGAGATAGATAGCCGCCCTCTGTTGATAGTCTTGGTGTTTCCGTCTTGATCTTGGAAAAAGAATTGCCCAATGATATCCGTATAGTTCATAGCTCCCACCAGTGTGCCAGCAAGATGGTGCTGCTCCACACAACTTGCAGAGACTACTTGAACGCGAAATCAAAAAAAGATAACCAGTAACATGTTGCCATAACGTGATGACGAATTTCATGAAACATGTAGAATCGTTGCGACGTCATAATGGACGTCATTTTGAGTACATGCTGTAAATGGACCCTGTTTTCAAACGTTACTTAAATATTTCATAGGTATGTGTAATGGGTAAAACTCAACTAATAAAATTGGACACTATTTAACTTTAATTTGATATACATTGTGTATTTTTCATTTGCTAGGGATATTCGCATATTAAGAGATGCTTGATTTAACCCATTAGCAGACAGCAAAATTTTGGACTGTTACAATTTGAAAGATGTTGCAGACGACAATTTCAATTTGATTGAAATTTAAAAACATTTTCATTTTGGATTGGAAAACAATAAGGAAAATGAAGAAATTGCTTGTCACAAGCAATTCCTTCATTTTCTACAATGTTTTCCAAAGCTGTTATCTTGTATGGAGTCAAAAAGAGTCATTGTGTGGTAATGGGTTAAAGTGTATCGCATATTATGAAACACCCTGTATGTGCTTAGAATCATAACACTCAGCCTTAACAATGAATGGGCTCGTTTTGATTACTCGAACAAGGACAAAGTAAACAATGTAGAGGCAAGAAATGAAAATAGCACTGCATTTACCCACACTGTCCCTATGATATAGTTATAAAGATGCACCAAGTAGCTTCTGTTTTGTCTTTTGCGATCTCCCTCACCTTGCTTAAAATCGTGTTGTCTGAGAAAGGGCCAACCAAGGCGCATTTGACCTCTGTATACGTTCGTGTCAGAAATACCTGTATTTCATATAGGCCCCCTACCTCCCTCTTTTCATGTATTCGGACAAAAATGACATCATAGTAAAAACCATAATCGACATCCCTCAGGCGCATAAATCGTCTCTGTCAAGAAACGCTTATGGGAGAAAATAGACGGAAAATCCGAGGGAAGATAAATGGAACAGCGAGCTCGTGAAGACGGCTGTGTAATTAATCGTGTAAACCTCTTCCCGCGTATAATTGGGTTTTATTTTTTTCTGATCTAAAATAATGACTGCTTTAAAACGTTCATGATTGCGTTTGTACAAAAAGAAAACAATGTCTCCGACACTCTTTTTAATGGGTTGTTTGGAGAACATTTTTGAAAAAACAAGGCTATCGTGAATCGCCTCTTTTCTCCAAACACCTCCTAACCGCAGATTGTTTAACCCATTGCCACACAATGACTCTTTTTGACTCCCCACAAGATAATGGCCTTGGAAAATATTGTGGAAAATGAAGAAATTGCTTGAAACAAGCAATTTCTTCATTTCCCACAATGTTTTCCATCCAAAAAGACCTAAAAGTAAAAAAAAAATGATTCAGTTGAAATTATCGTCTGCATGATCTTTCAATTTGGACCATTCTGAAAATTGTCGTTTGGTAATGGGAGCTGTAGTTGTGAGATTTTTTAATTAAAAGGTAAATCTAAATTAAAATATTTTTCATTACAATTATCTCGTTCAAATTAAGATTTAGACACAATCTGATTTTAAATACATGTACCGTCCTCCTTGAATCGTATTTGAACGTAAGGCATGACTTTACCCAACCTGTACTTAAATCCTTATTTTTTTCATAGAAATGAATCTTTAAAACAGGCAAGTATGGCTTTTTCATTTTCAAAATTTATGCTTATTTGATATATTGACTAAAATTGAAGGAACGTTTAAATTGAATTTCAGTGCAGTGGTATATTTATGTTACCCCGATATGGCTTTCAACAAAGACATCACATAAAGACAAGGGTTACGCAAATTGTCATTAATTTTCTTTTGGACAGGGTATATAATGAGTATACATGTTTGGTGAGCAAAATGTCGTAACTACAGTTTGAACAAGCTGTAGTTACGATATTTTGCTAACCAAATATAAACAAGTTGGGCAATTAGACAAAACCTAACATGCGATGGTCACTGTCGTTTTCGCGCCCTTTCATTCGAGTTAACATCTTCAAGTTGAAATAAGGGATTTTGAGCTTCTTTTGTTTTTTGTTGTTTTTCTTGTTATTTTTGGATACCTCTGTTGTTTTTTTGTTGTTTTTTTTTTGAGACGGTCAACAACCGAAACATCAAGACTGAATGCATGTACATAAACATGTAACACTAGTTTTGGAAATTATATTGTTATATCTAATCAAGAGGAGAAAATAATCACAAATAAGGGAAAATGAGAGTCAGGTGAGTATCGTTGAATTTCAATTATATTGTGCATGTATATTTTATCCTCAATAATTGTGTGTTTTTTGTTTTTTTTTTAAATTCAAATGACATAAACATAGACTTTTTTTTAATGAATTTGCAACTTCATAGATGCACAGAATACGAACAACGATGCTGGAAATTGCCTGCTTAATTCTGCTGTATGCGCTCATATGAAACAGTGAAAATCCTAAAAATGCCACACTTCTGATGAACCATATCCAGAACAATATATAGTTTGACGTCCCTTTTGGTTTAAGAAGAAAATACAAATTTCAAACGTTTTTCACTTTCTTTTACAATCGACATTCTCTTGGTTACAATCAACTTTAATAATTTTGATATTCATTCAATACATTTTGTCATAGCAAAAGTTATCATTCCAGAAAGGGTTATGCATCTGGATGGATATTTGCCCAAGTTAGTCGTACAAGAAGGTCGTACAACTAAAACTGGACTTGCAGCGTTTGTTATGTTTCCAGCATTTTAGTAGAGGACGATTTTATCCAGTTTACAATGGCGTAATTTCGGACGTATTTCAAGAAGTATGTCCAGGGTCATAACACCACCTAGCCGTTTAGTTATTGTATGGAGATTTTAATGATAGTTTGGGGGTTGAAATACCATTTCTACAGATTCAATGTTTAACTCGACAAAATCGTTCCGTATTAGGAAAATGACAATTTCTATAAAATTATTGGCTTCGTTGTCGATATGGAATCAGATTTTTCTGTGCAAAAGTCAAGCCTCATAAGAAAACATATCGCTGGTGGGGGATCAAAACCTCGTAACTCCAGCTTTGTCAAGCTGTAGTTGCGAGGTTTTGACTCCCCACTGACGATATAGGACTTTTGGTGTCTAACAGTTGCAACAGTTCATGTAATGGTTATTGATCAAACTGTGCGTGTGCTTACACTATCGTAAATCTATGCGGGCGAGCAGCTGGAGGCTCGGATAGGGTGTTGTGTTAGTACTGGTATGAGAAACTACAAGAATTCATGGTTAGATGCTCCAGCCGGCACGATATGACCATAGCAGTTGAAAACGGCATAAAGTCCCAATAAACCAAACACTGCTCTTGATGCGCGTTATCCTCTAGATAATGCATTGTTAACAATTATAGTACCTTTCCCAGATCAATGCCCAGCGTATTTCGTTTTGTCGTACGCAATTTTTATTTAGATTCATGTTTCAGACTCTAGAAAAGAGATACTTTAACCCTTTCCCAAACAAGACCTGGTTTTGACGCCCTTAATAGAAAAGGCTTTGGAAAACATTGAAATAAAAGAAGAAACTGCTGATAACCAGCAGTTTCTCCTTTTGTCTTAATATTTTCTATGCCATACCGGGGTATTTTACAAAAATCATATCTTTAGTAACATCCATCTTGGCATTTGAAGCAGTTTTTGAAGTGGATCACCCTAAAATTTTGTCGTTTGGGAAAGGGTTAAAGCATTTGAGATCAATTTGGATCTCGACCAGCCTGCGTATACACAAAGACTTGTCCAGATCTACATTGTTCTACATTCTTAATGACCTGTAGCAAGTGCAAGAAGAGAATATAGGTCGTCAGTCTTCACATCTGTACAAACTGATCTTGATTGAACTAAACCCTTTCCCAAACAAGACCTGATTTTGCCTTCACTAATCGAAATGGCTTGGGAAAACATTGAGACTTTTCCGTGCTTAATTATACACATTTTCCATCTTTAAAAACATTTTTTTTGTCATCAGCAGCAGCTTTCAAATCGAGTCGCCCAAAAATATTGTCGTTTTGGAAAGGGCTATTAAGGACCGACCCTTTTTCCAGATTCCGGCTGTGGGCTCATTCGTTTTTGAAAATCTCCGTCCGAAAAAAGGTTCGGGCTGTATCGAGACTTCGTCTGTCTACAACTTAATCACGTGATAAATTTATGACGTAATTGACATGTCAATACACATTAACATGATGTTAATTGCATGTAAATTAGCGGTCCACGCGACAAGGTGAAAGGTCAATCAAATTGACAGGTCAAAGGTGACGAAATGACACTGCAAAGAAATTCTGATTTTCTGTTTTGACAACTTGTTCGTGAATATGAATTATTATGAAAATATTGTTTTACTTTTTGATGTACACCATGTCTTCCTGTCTGATCCCTAGCCGCTACATATACGCCCTTATCCCATTCCCACGCGGTGACGCTTTTTAACGTCCCCAAGGAAAAGGCTTTGGGAAACATTATGGAAAATGAAGAAATTGCTTGTGACAAGCAATTTCTTCATTATCCACACAGTTTTCTAACCCAAAATACAAAGATTTTTTAGAATTTGACCAACTTTAAATTGTCGTCTGCAACACATTGCAAATTGGAACAGTCTAAATTTTGTCGTCTGTTAATGGGTTAATAGATAAAGTATATTTGTCATGTCGATTCTTTAGCGTTATGTAAAAGACATACCGGTAGTTCTTAGTCTAGCCCCATTGAGTGCGGTTTATCACAATAAAGATATATTGTCCAGCAACTTAAGTTGATTAACCTTTCCCAAATGACAAATATAAAAATGGTTCGATTTGAAAGCTTGGGCTGACGACAAAATGATTGTTAAAGCAAAGATAGAATTTGTATATATCCACAAATATTGAAAGTATAAGGTTTTGTCCATCAAATCGAATTTTTTTCTTTTATCCAAATGTTTACTCATAAGAATATTCTGTAGGAACGTTAAAGCCTGTTCTTACATGAGAAAGAGTTATAACATTATATGATATGTTACATATTAGCATATAGATCTGTATTCGTTATTTCATTATTTTGATTTAAATTAAAAAAAAACACTTCAGCATATTCAATATGTAATTCATTTTGAACCACCATTGTCCCTCTACAAAAGTCATTTAACTATCCAATCGTGTTGTTGTTATGACTAATATTTTCATAAGTTTATGAATTCCTGTAAGAGGCGTGGGGCAATCTTACGTCTTATACACAACTAAACCATGGGACAGGTGTAAGATAACAAATGAAACGTTGTGAGAAAGCTGACATTTCATCTTTTATACACCTTAGTTTATAATTACATACAAAACTGTCTCAAAATACCGACTGATAACAAATAGACACTACCTGGTGCACATAGTGTCACGCACCTATATCTATTAATATTTCAAAAAATAATAATAAAGAGTATAATGGTCATTTATGTCTGTGCACATTTCATCGCAAAAGAGAGACAGAATCATAATCCATCTAGAATCTTGTTTAAAAACGCAACTACCCACGGCATGTTAAGGGTCACGGACTGAGAATGAAAACATCACTTTCTAGCCATACGAAATGCATCAAATTACACACACTTGTAAATACACTTCACATAAGTTTATTCACCATGTCGGATTTCAAGTTTATGCTTCAAGAAGAAAATAATTTTACAAATATTATTTTACTCTATATTCGTTTGCAAGGGAGGTAATTTTGAACATTTGTGTCAAATACTTCATTAAGTATGCATTAATTCAAAATGCTAAAGGTCGGTTCACATTGACGAATTTTCTTACGATTCCTTACGAATTGGACATTCGTAATCACATTGCCGAAAGGCACACGTATTGTTACGATTTGAGCGAATTTAACGGACGGTTTACGTATTTCTACGACTAGTTTACGGGCTGGTTACGGATTATTTACGAATCAATAGGAGTATTACCGACTTAGTTACGAATGTTTACGAGTCCTTTGTTATTATTATTTTGTTGTTGTTGTTGTAAGAAAGACAACCTCGTTATTGAAAATCTGACATTCGACAAGACAACATGTGTTACGAACGAAATAAGCTTAAGTTGTACCAACAATTTCTTCAAAACAATTAACCCTTTCTCAAACAAAATCTAGTTTTGACGTCCCATGGTTTTGGAAAATATGGTGAGAAAAGAATAAATTGCTGAAAAATCAGCAATGCAATTCTTTCTGTTCAATCAGAATTTTATATTCAATGCCATACAAAGTTTCCACTTCTTACATCAATTAATTGTGTCGTCTGTAACTCCATTCAAATTGAAACAATAAAAATTTTGCCGTTTGGGAAAGAAATCCTAAGTGTTTGTACTGTATTAACTCTCATACATAGTGTGGGGTCATTTATAACCCCAGAAATATATCGTCGGTGGGGAGTCAAAACCTCGTAACTCCAGCTTGTTCAAGCTGTAGTTACGAGGTTTTGACTCCCCACCAACGATATTTATGCTTGATATATTCAAAGTTGTTCTCCAATGCGCGTTTACTTTTTTACTTTTTCTATCTAATATCTACGTCGATAATAAGTCAAATTGTCTTGAACATCGAACAACGTTTGAAGGACTTATCGTCAATTTTGAGCTGGGATAAAAAAAAATGACCCAAGTGCATATAAACGCATTGAAAAAATGGGCTTTTAGTCCTCGTTTTTTTTGCAAATTCAATTAGAAATCATTTGACGTTTAGCAAAACATTAAATAGTATTTCCTCTATCGTCAATTTTATTTGTCAACAATTTTGACATACTCAATCAAATCAAATCAAATATTCTTTATTGTTCACATCATGTACAAATGATATACGAACTATTCACACATAAATAAAACATATAACAAACGATGACGTTCATATCTGTTATAATCTAGGATGTCTATCATCATAAGACTCTGCATATACACAAGGTCTGACCAGGACTCATACTGCCCTTTTTCAGCTTCTCTATAAAAAATAACCCTAATCAGGCCTTTTGCGGAGCCTTGTCTGTTTTAGTACCATTCTCGGAATCTCATACCATAAGTGCGCTTTTTTAAACATCCCGGCTCGTTTATATTCGTAAAGTTATCGTATTATATTCGTGAATCACACACGGATGATTTGCGAGTGATTTGCGATAAACTAAGAGTCATTTACGAATGAATAACGGGACATTCAATCCGTGGACATTCGTGAGAAAACTTTGGACATGCCAAAAAACTTCCCCGTATGAACAAGAATCATTGCGATAGTCGCCGATATGTTGCGAGTTATTTACGAATGTTTAAGTATTGTTTACGAATACTTACGTATGCCTTTCCGAATGGACCACTGAAAACGAAATCTATGAGAATGCACGATTTTTTACAATGCCATTTAATTTTTTTGTTGTAAACAAAAAGATATTACCTCTACATCATCATCCAGTAGCTGACAATGAGAAATAAGGCATTTCATTCTAACGAGTTATTTACGGATGCTCACGTGTTGTTTAAGAATGTTCCCGAATGGCCTACGAATGTCCAATTCGTAAGGATTCGTAAGGAAAATTCGTCAATGTGAACCCACCTTAAACCATACAAAATGCTTCTGTTTGTATTTGGAATGGAAATGTAACACAGTTTAGGAGTTCCTGGCACTTTTCAAATTTCACCTCTGGCTCTGCATTTCATTCTCTGTTCGTAAACCTTAAAAGTTCGACAATGGCACGAATGTTCACAGCTTTGACAGGGATTTGAGGGAAGATCTTGGTATCAAAATGGACCGGAGAGTACGACGTATCGAATGGCACGTATCTCAATATTGAGAGTTTAGTATTGGATTTTAAATCTGAGAAAAATGTGTACTTACCGAGTTTTTTGTTTACGAAAGTTAAGAAAACATAACATAACAAAGTCACGTGATTGCCGCCTGTGATTATATTCTATAAAAAGGATTGTATATATAGATGTGATCTAAATAGTACAGTTATACATAAAGATGGAATAACATAATATTGAAAGATACATATTTACTGTTACTTACTTATTTTCGGGGTAATTTGCTGTAGAAATATCTGTGTATAATTAAGATATGGCCTTTAAAGTTTCTCTGTGCAAAATTTCAGCTCTGTCTGATCTGTATTGGCTTAGATTACGACGGATTTAAACCCAATATCACATCATTTCGTAAACACTATCAACCCACTTTGAATATTTTACATACTTTTACACCGCTGCATGATCATCGATTTATGTCATTTACTGTATGAATCTTGTATTCTGTCTTATAAAGTCTATAAACGGTGCAACTACATGCTAAAAGCCAACTTCTGTGGATCATTAGGGATTCAGGCCTGTGGATACTAATGTCCCTTTAACTCATACAATGTTGGCATCTAGAGAAAGTTAATGAACATCATTTTCTTGTTTAAGATATTTAATCAGATATGGTGGGAGTACTCATTCACGTAAGCATAAAATAATGACCTGCCATAATATATTTATAAACAACAAATAACAAATGAATGTTGTTTAAGAAATTATTTCATTTGACGTTTTCTTGTGGTTTATCTCTTCTTTAAAAGGTGAAACTCATTTGCAAATTTATTTAAATCAAATATAGTGATCTCATATGTAAGGACAAACTTATCTTACAAACGTGACATTGTGATCAATAAGCGCTTGATAATTATCACTCGAATTCTAGAGTTCATTATGATTATCAACATATCATTATCAGTATTTTTACCAACACTGTTAAGTCTTTCCAAAAAAAAAAAAAAAAAAAAAAAAAAACTCTGGTTCTGGCGTCGCTGCTCAAATGTTTTTAAAAGCATTGAGGCAAATAAAGAAAATTCTGACAACCAACATTTTCTTTGCTTATCTAAATACGATCTATGCTATACATGTATAGTCCGTAAATCCTATCCTTATGAGCAATCATTTTACCTATATGTACATTGTAGTTGCTACAGGTCATGCAGCAGCTACTAGAGAACAATGTGTATCTTGATCAGACTGTGCGTATGCACAGGCTGATCTGGATCCATATTGTTTTTAAATGCCATAAATCCCCTATTTTCAGATATTTATTCATTTTGAACCCGGATTTTGAAAAGGGCCTCGTATACCGTTTGACAACCAATGTTTCAATATCAACATTATGAATTTGACCAGGATATCTTCTGTTCACCTACGATTGCTACATGCCATGGCGACGCCATTAGAGAACAGCATGGCTCTCGATCAGAGTGTGCGTATGCACTGACTAATCTTGAGCCATGTTTTTTTCTAAATGCCATAAGGCCCTTTTCCAGATCATGACTAAACTATTTATCATTTTCTATTACTTTCAGACACAAGATGTTCGTTTTAAGTTTAGTGCTGTTTACAAATTTATTCCATGGAGTTTTGTCTCAAGGTAAGACCTAGTATGCCTTATTCAGTATTAAACGTCCACATTTTTAAAGCAACCTACAATACATTTTTTTTGGCATAAAAATCAACTCAATGTTTTCGTTGTTCAAGTTTACAATGGGAGCCCAAGACTCAATGATATTTTTATGTTTGAGGCTGTTTACAAATTTACTCATTGGAGTTTTGTCCCAAGTTAAGCCTTTTGTCGTTTGAGGCTATAAAAGAAACTAGACAGAATTGCTTGATCTAAAAGTAGAAGGATGCTTTCACTTACTACAATGCAGTATAATTATAATACATAAGAATGCACGATAGAGTGTATTTTAAAAAATCAAGACACGAATAGCTAGCTACAGCAATCGACGATGGTAATTCACACGGTAATTCCAGTTGCAAGTTTACTTGTTCAAAATGTCCTAAACCTATTCAATTATTTACATATCTAATACATTTCTAGCCATAACCCTATTTTGATTGATTTCTACATGATATGATACTTTTCATGTCCCTATTTTGCATTTTTGAAAGTTGTTTTAAAGTTAATTATATGGAATTTGAATGATAGACTTTTAAACAGTTCTTTTTTTTTTTTCTAAAAATATCTCGCAACTACAGCTTTACACAAGCTGCAGTGATTATGTCTTGGAAGATGTTTTATTCTTACACACCTGATTAAATTGAATTTTAGAAAAGGATTTTGTGTGTTTTCAGCTATAGACTGTGCCAATCCAACCGACATTGTTTACATTTGTAAAATTTGTCAATATTAGTCAAATCATCGACTATAAATTGAAACACTCTTTAGTCTCTTTATTATAACTTTGATATTTTTCAGCTATAGACTGTGCCAATCCAGCCGACATTATGTTCCTTATCGACGGCTCGGACAGTATCGATGACCCAGAATGGGATCAGGCTAGAAACTTTGTGGCAAGGATGATCCAGGCCCTTGATATCAGCCCAAATACGATCAACGTTGGAATGACCGTCTATAGCTCATCCATTGCTACGCATATCAGCGTTTATCCATTCAAGTTTAAGATTGTCCTCACCGGACTTGCACGATCGCTGCAGAAACCGACCGGTATTGCCACGAACACCGCTCTCGGGATCAATAAAATCCGCGAAACATTCCGAGGACAGCCGTTCGGTCGCCGAGCGGCGCCGAAGATTATGATCGTAATTACGGACGGGTCTTCGGAAAATCCCGCCGAAACGATTAACCAAGCGCAAGAAGCTAAGCGAGAAGGAATCAGAATAATCGCTGTTGGTGTCGGTAACAACGTTTTTGTCGAAGAATTACAACAAATAGCATCAAATGATAGAAAATACTACCAGGCTACCGACTATACAGCTCTACAGGGAATCGAGTCTGACATTAGGAATATGATCTGTAGAGGTAAATTTTCTTTCATTATTTTGCTTTTTAGTATAGCTCACGATAATTGACCTTACAGAGCATCTCTAGCTAATAGATCAGAGATGGTCTGTCAGGTCGTTTATCGTGAGCTATACAAATGTAGATCTATTTAGATCTAAGTTATTGCTAAAACCTATCATAATATGAGTGTTGTCAATTTGAAACGGTAATGCATTGTTCACCTTTTACCACGCAGTGACAAGTTTTGACGCCCACTAGGATAATGATTTGGATAATGTAATTGAAAATTAAGAATTTGCTTGTATCAAGCAATTTCATCATTTTCCGTATTGTTTTCTTCCATATAAAAGACAAGAAAAAGATTTGAAATTCGTTCACTTAAAAATGTCGTCTGCAAAATCTTTTAATTTGAACCAGACTTGAATTTTGCCGCCTCGTAATGATTGAAAGTATGAGGGGAAGTGATATCAAGATAGAAACTAGACCCTCATTTGCAAATTATTCAGTATCTTACAAAAGAAGTGTACAAAGTGATCACTGATCAATAAAAGACATTGATCTTTACTTTCATTTCAGTAATCACAACGACACAGGCTCCAAGTTTCACATTCGCACCGCCAACACCGCCAAGAGAAATACCCCTAACAGGAGGTAAGATATGTTTGTGACCCGCCACGCTAGAAGGGACCTTATCCGAACTCAAAAAATCCAAATTTTGAAAAACTTGTGACACTCAGCACAAGTGAACCAAATACTGTATGAGAAAAATGAACATACGGTTAGATAGGGAAACATTCCAGATTTAGAAAATTACATACAAATGAAAAGTGTCGGCCCTAGTCTGGCTGCGCGGGTTGCGCAGACCGACTAGGGTCGATATTTTTCACACATGCTCTAAGGTCCATTTTAGCGTGACGGGTCACATTTTATTTTATCTTGGATCTGTAAAAGGGGCTATTGTGCCATTTGATTCGGAGAAGGCCAATATCAACGTGCATGTATACGCAGTGTAATGAATATCCATGTTGTTTTCTAATACTTTCTATTTGTACAGATGATAATGGAAGAAGTATGGTGGCTGATTTATGCCATTTCGTATTGTCGCCTGGCGTCTCGCCTTGTCAAAGGCGACAACACGCCAAAACGGCAATTTGTCGACAATACGAAATGGCATAAATCAGCCACCATAGGGAATGTATTTCCAAATGCAATATTCCATTTATTGTTCGCAAAACCCTTGTAGATTCTCATTGGAATCGCCTCATAGAGGCGATTGAAATGAGAACCCACAACATGGAGTTTGGATTTGAAAAAAAAACAAACAAATAATTGAGCCAGGATCTGGAAAAATGTCCCGTAAGGCTTTTGAGCCCAACATAGATCCAGATCAGCCTGTGCATACGCACAGTCTGATCAGGACCCATGTTGTTCACTAATAGCTTCTTCGTGACCTGTAGTAACTTAAAGAGAGAAGCATTGATGCATATTGGACTCCATTTGACAACAGGCTGATCTTGAAACTCAATTTTTAAACATGCTTTAAGGGACGTTTTTCCAGATCCCGGCTCATATAGAATGCCTTTACATCTTCTTATCTGTTGCTGTGCCTTCTTTATGTCTCGTGGCGTCTGTATTCCTTCATCAGCTATCGCAATCAGTCAGGTACATGCTTAAGCCTTTCCCAAACAAGACCTGGTTTTGACGTCCCTTACAGAAATGGCTTGGGAAAACATTGAAACAAAAGCAGAAACTGCTGATAACCAGCAGTTTCTCCTTTTGTCTCAATATTTTCTATGCCATATTTTACATAAATTCTATCTTTGATAACTTCTATTTTGTCATTTGTGGCAGTTTTTTGAAGTGCATCACCCTAAAGTTTTGCATGTTTGGGAAAGGGTTAAATGGATTCATAAATTCGCTTCATGCAACTTCGGTGTCAAATGAAAACGAAAATGAATGAAAGATCAAATATCGTATGTTTAAATGTTAGATCGGTGAGAATATGATTCAGTTCGTAGACATACTAAGTCTTTCTTCTATTGTCTTAATGTATTCATGTATTCAAAGGCGCCTTCATTAATGGACATCAAATCAAGGGCTTGTTCTCGAAAGGTTTCGGAAAGAGTAACTAGTAAGGGCATTTAGGTTTAAGCTTGCTAATTTGAGTGAACCTATCCACGCTTCCTATGGTGCAAACGTTTTCCGTTCATGATTCGCAAAATGTATAATACAATGTAAGTGTAATTGTATAATTCCAATCGTTGTTGTTTTCCAGATCGTATATGTAACGTACCAGGGGATATCGTTTTCGTTATTGATGGTTCGGACAGCATAAGTGACGCAGATTTTATACGTCTGAAGAACTTTGTGGCGAATCTGATCAGTAACTTCGAGATCGGACCTGACGCTATTCACGTCGGTATGCTAGTGTACAGTACATTGATAGGAGATACAGTTGGGTAAATACAATTCGTCACTTTTCTACAATAACCACTGAATTGCAGCTTAAAAAAGCTTCAATTACGAGTTTTTTTAACGATGAATTAGTGATTTGGTTTCTGCATGTTTTTATTCACCTTTGGTGTTTTTTTATGATAAGACAAAGAATGAACACACAAAACAAGATGTCCAATGATTGTAATGAAATCGATATTAAAAAAGTTTGTTTTTCTTTAAAAAAAAAAAAAGTCTTGATATATTTTTTTGTCTTCTAGATCGAACACTTAAAACTACCTTTGGAATGGAAACTTATAAGTCATTCACAGTCATTATCTGAGAGTCTGAGGTAATAACTAGCTTATGATCGTAACTTATTAATTGTTTTACAGTCTCTTCCCACCAAAACAAAAGCTCATCTTGCAAGCTTTAGCCAGAAACTTGAAACACCCACGATTCGGTACAGACACAGCGTTGGGTATAGAGAAAGCGCGGGAAATGATACGACAACAAGGTAGACCAAACGCTCCAGAAATTATAGTAGTGATTACGGACGGACGATCAAGCAATCCTAGAAATACAATTATTCAGGTAATGAATCACATCAAAGGGCTGTACGATTACTTTATATATCGTCACATTTTATCAAACCTCGTAACTGCAGCTTAAAACAAGCTGCAGTTACGAGCTCTCTGTTGAAAAGCGAATATATTTGTGTCTGTCTGTTTGTGAAACGATAATATGGTAGACCAAACGCTCCATATTTTATAGTGATTATTACTGATAGCGATTACGTATTCCTAGAAATACAATGATTCACATAATGTTCAAACAGAATTTTTTACTCGTATGCCTCTTGGCCCAAGAAAGTAGCAAAGCAACATGGTTTCTATATGTAACTTGTGAATATCAGATGAGGACGACATAACAATTATAGACAGATGGTGTGAAAATATTTGTCCTAACTTAAGATATATAAAATAATAGGTTACTGCCTGAAATGGATCAAGTTTTTCTGGCAAGGCGTAGGAATTTATTGGGTGAGTCGAAGACGAACCCAATAAATTCCGGAGCCGAACCGGAAAAACTTGATCCATTTCAGGCAGTGACCTATTATTCTGTTTATCCTGTTACATAAACGGATTCGTAGTAAAAGAAGCAAAACTCATTTAGATTTCGTGAAATGGAAATAGTGAAGAAATATGGCCAGAAATACCACTTCTGAAATGACGGATATCGCAAAACGGTTATTGAGCCAAAGAAAATAATTCCTGTAAAACGTTCTTTTTCAACTTAAAATACTGATAGCCGTGTGCATGGCCTATAAGAAACTTCTGGCAAGGCGTAGGAATTTATTGGGTGAGTCGAAGACGAACCCAATAAATTCCGGAGCCGAGCCGGAAAAACTTGATCCATTTCAGGCAGTAACCTATTATTCTGTTTATCCTGTTACATAAACGGATTCGTAGGAAAAGAAGCAAAACTCATTTAGATTTCGTGAAATGGAAATAGTGAAGTATTTCGCCAGAAATACCACTTCTGAAATGACGGATATCGCAAAACGGTTATTGAGCCAAAGAAAATAATTCCTGTCAAACGTTCTTTTTCAACTTAAAATACTGATAGCCGTGTGCATGGCCTATAAGAAACTTGTTACATTCCGATTTTTAAATATTTACACGTTTTCTGCAAGCTAAAAATGCATGAATGGCGAGTTACGATATAAAAGTTAATGATTGCTTGCTTGTGTTCTAGGCGGGTGGGATTGGAAGGAGGTCCTTTTCAACGAAAACAATTTAAAGTTTATTGTTAATTCAAACTTGAACAGGAAAAATAACTAACCTTGACAAGAACACAAAATCCACACCACAATCCACTTCACTGTTAATCCATTCCAATCCGTTTTCCTAAATTCATGTTTAATGTTTGCTTGCGTTTCGAGATTGTCCATTTTGGAATGTTGTATTGTTGAAAGTAGCAAATTCCAAGTCTTGATAAAAACAACAAGAATACCATTTCTTGAAACGAGATGTCTTGTCACTGATCTCGATCCTCTCCTGTTAAGAAAATCCCCTTTTATTTCCCTCCTTTATCCCTTTTATCCTTTTCACTTGACATGTTGTAAACATTGTTTACAAATTTCGTTCCAGGAATCAAACAAATTACGTCACAGATTAGATCATAATGTCAATTACGTCATCAAATAAACGTCATCGATTTTAAAATTTGAGGGTCTCAAAGGGGCATTTCCGAGAAATATATCGAGGGAAAAGAAAATTACATGAATTTGGTATTAATTTCAATTTTCAGACCACACATGCTACGAGTTATGGAGTGAAACTCGCATTCTGCTTGCTTCTACAATTCATGGTCAAAATAATGCATTACCAATCTATATAATGATCGCTGGTTTTCTATTTAAAGTCAATTAGAGATCTAGTGTGTTTGTTTGTGATTTTATTGTGAATAATATGAATACAGATAACATTATTTATAAGAAATCGTTAGGTGAGGACTGGAAGAAAATAGTTCCGACAAAGCAAGTGACCGTGAAAAGGAACTTCCGGTACTATTGACCGTAAAACATTTTAGGTTTCACGGCACCCCCTTTTACGGTCGATATTACATCATGTGACAGGATAAATTTTACTTCTTTTGATTTACATTTGAAGTATCAAAACTAGCTGCATTACAATAAGATACCCAAGATCGTTGCTTTAATTTCAAAAACCTCGTAACTACAGCTTGTTTTTTATCTGCAGTTACGAGGATTTTGAAAAATAAGCAACCATGTCATATTTTCATGACCGAAAGAAATACTTGTGTTAAGTAAACAATTCACATACAAAGTTGAAATAACTTCTTAAATCTTATATGTCGTCCAGGCTAACCTAGCCAGAACCAGTGGCATAACCACAATAGCTATTAGTTTAGGATCAGCTATATTCTCAGAAGAGCTTACACAGATCGCCACTGGACCTAATTATGTGAGTGAGATCGCAGATTTTAGAGCTTTAGAGAATTTAGCCAACTTAATCAGTAATTTTATCTGTATTTCAGGCTAATTTCGCTGAAGCAAGCGGTTATACAACAATAGCTATCGGTGTAGGAACCGCTATCTTCTCTGAAGAACTAACAAAGATCGCCACAGGACCTAACTATGTTAGCGAGCTTAAAAGAATATTGAAAATATAATGAGGTATCTTATCTGTGTTTCAGGCTAATTTCGCCAAAGCAAGCGGCATCACCACAATAGCTATAGGTGTAGGAACAGCTATATTCTCTGAAGAACTAGCACAGATCGCCACTGGACCTAACTATGTCAGCGAGGTCGCAGATTTCAGAACTCTGGACAATGTTGTTAATTTCGCCCATTCTCAAAGAAGACATGGTTTTGTCCCGAATAGAATAGGCTTGGGAAAACATTGAGGCAAAAAAAAAGAAACTGCTAAAAATCAGTATTTTCTCCTTTAGCCTCAATATTTTCTAGGCTTTTTTTCAAACAAATCCTTTCTTTACCAACATGAATTTGTCGTTTGCAACTCCTTTCAAATAAGACCAGTCAAAATATGCTGATTTGGAAAGGGTTAATAAAGAATCTTATCTGTATTGCAGGCTAATCTTGTCAAAGCCAGTGGTATCACAACAATGGATATCGGCGTAGGTACAGTTATATTCTCCGAGGAGTTTACACAGATCGCTGCATGTCCTAACATTTTTAGCAAACTTAAAAGAATATTGAAAATATAAGGAGGCTTCTTATCTGTGTTTCAGGCAAATCTCGCCAAAGCAAGCGGCATCACCACAATAGCTATTGGTGTAGGTACAGCTATATTCTCAGAGGAACTAACACAGATTGCTACAGGACCTAATTATGTAAGCGAGGTCGCAGATTTCAGAGCTTTAGAGAATATTGTTAACTTGATGAGGAACCTTATCTGTACTTGTAAGTATAGCAACAATTCGTTATTTTTGATTACAACTATGCAAGTCATTTTGATGGTTCTAAAACCATCTGCAAGGGATAAAGAGCTAAATGTACGAAAATAGTCAAAGCTTATTTGTCTTGAAGTGAAGCATCGTCAAAGCTAGTAATCGAAGTATGGTATGCCGAAAGCCTGACACGTTTTTTTTTTTTCGTTTTAAATAGACTTTATTAAATATTTTTACGAGTTACTATCAATCTTAATTCTTACCCTTGTGATCAGGGCCTGGTTGTATAAACATTGGTTAGCGCTATCCAAATGATTACACAAAATGTATTCACCCTAGGACACTTCTAACGAGTCCTAGATGCATACTTCTGACGTAAAGATTTTAATGGATGACAAGTAACATTATTTTTGTTATTTCAGCCATTACCACAACCACTACGACAACAACTGCTATACCTCCGACCATGCCTCCTTATATAGAACCACCAGCAGAAGGTGAAATTACATTTGATTGATTAACTTTCTTCATATTGAAATTAACAGTGTTTAAAGCTTATTCGAACTTCAAAGCAATGTACTCACAATTTGGGTTCGATTGAGTGTTTGATATAAACGTTAAACATAACTGTTTTTATTGCTTCAAGAATGAATACAGACGTTGCTAAATAAACTCTAGTTACAATTAGTTCTGATAGATCTGAACTAAAGAGATGTCATAAGCATTCATCAACGCTCAAGTTATGTGATAATACATTGATTGCGTCTTCCATCGTTTCAGGATTAATCTGTAAAGTACCAGGTGATGTCGTATTTCTATTGGACGGTTCCGACAGTATCAAGCCCAACGATTGGATAAGACAGAGAAACTTCGTGGCGAACCTGATCAACAATCTTGAGGTAGGTCATAGGAATAATATCGTCACTTTTCATATAAAGAAATCTAAAAACGCTAGCCTTTTTTAAGTATTCGGTTATGTTGACTCGAGCAATGGCTTATAATGTGAGCCAAATTATTTTCACACTTTTCATCGTATCAGTGTTTCAGAGAGTTTGTGTTACAAATATGTATTCATATACTTAGTCATAATACGAGTAATTAAAACGAATAACACTGCTCAAGCAACTTACTCTGCAGCCCTAGCACTTCTAATTAATTAATTTCTGCCAATGAACAATGAAAAGTGGGGCATTTTGGTATGCACTTTTTTAATTTTCGTAGCATTCCGCCTACGGCCCACATCTTCCTTATATCACAACGCTTCTTTTTTTTATATGTCTTTTTACGGGTCAGATGCTAAGTTTTATTTATAGTTTTCAGCCCGTGGGTTACTCACTTCTCACGACTAGCTAGTATAGTTCAAGTCACTCATACCCTGAAGCTAGTGTCAACACATTAGTTCATCTAATTACATCTGACCTACTGACATAAGCTTAATTAACAATCCGGCATACCACGCTAAAGTTCATGGAGAGTTTTTGCTTTCATCTTTCTTCGTGTCTATTCACTTTGTCCCATGATGAAAATATAATGCAATGTTTCAAATTCTCTCGCTCACTACAAGAATTTCGTGGTACTTACAAATTTACCATTTGGCATTTCCAAACATGAATAATTCAGAACAGAGCTGCAATGGTTATCTCTGCTATGCTACAATATTGTTGGAAAATTTCGTATTGAATAAGTATCACAAACGAACTTAAATATTTGTCTTTGTTTTTCTCTTTTTTTTTTAATTAGAACTTTTGTCAGGATTACGAAATTAAAACCATTAAAAATTAAGATTAGTTTGTGACTTAAAGTAAATCAAGGGAAACTGGGGATGATGTGCGTACATTTGATGTTGCTTGGCGGGTTAAAGGTAATATACTGACAAACAATTGAGATGCTTAACAAAATTAGCAGAGACATTTATTGGTTTAGATTAATATTTTCTAAATATGACACCAAATTAAAAATCTAACTAGTGACTTTGATACTTAGGTCACTCATCCAAGAATGAATACTATGATTACGTCAACATTACATAAGGCTTATTTGACAATAAAGAAAGTAACATACCACGACGATTTTTACTGTATCTGAAGACCACTCGAGTTTGGGTTGCATGCACTTGTTTGAGTTTATTGGGGTTTTACGCCGTTTTCAACTACCAGGGTCATATCGCGGCGGCTGGAGCACCTACCCATGGATTCCTGTTGTTTCTCAAACCAGTACTACCACAACACCCTTACCGAGCCTCCAGCTGCTCGCCCACTTAGGTTAACGATTTCAAACCCATTGGTGAGTGACAATTTTGTCAGGAAGGGTATTAGCCGCGGCCGGGTATCGAACCCGGGACCTCTCGAATGAGGGTCCAATGCGCTACCAACTGCGCTAAGGCCGCGGCTGCATGCACTTGTAATGGTCCATATTCAAATTGTGCCGAATCGTCGCTTTCCAACAAAAACTTCGTAACTGCAGCGTTTAAACAAGCTGCAGTTACGAGCTTATTGTTGAAAAGCAGCGATACATTATTCCATTAATATTATTTCACGCATATATCATTGCGTCATGATCCTTGATTTAAAAAATTCTCTTAGGTTTAGATATAAACATGGTCCACTGCAAAACATTGCTATTGTAAATTTATTTGTGACATCAATCCAATCTGATACATCGTGCCACATCTCTTCTTTAGGGAAGTTCAAAAGACAACTGTGTTTCGGTAGTAGTGAATAGTTTAGGATCGAAAGACTATTGAGTAATGACAAATCACGCCGTGATGCCAATTTTATGACATTACGTTTAGAACTATGGGTTTTTTTCATATCGCTATGAATTAAAATGAAAAAGACATAACTTCAATTCTGCATTATTATTTATTATTTTCCAGGTCGGTCCACAATATATTCACGTTTCGGTAGTAGTGTACAGTTCACAGATTGGTCAGGAAGTAGAGCTACGTCCCTTTAAACCAAAACCAGTACTGAATGGTCTCGTCAAAAATCTAAACCAGCCCAGATTTGGTACCGATACAGCTCTCGGTATGTTTAACCCTTTCCCAAACAAGACCTGGTTTTGACATCCCTAATTGAACAGGTTTGGGAAAACATTGAGGCCAAAGAAGAAACTGCTGCTAACCAGCAGTCTCTCCTTTTGCATCAATATTTTCTATACTATATTTTACACAAAATCAACGGTTTTCGGTCTTAATTTTGTCGTCTGCAGCAGCTTTCAAATTTGAAGCACTCTGAAATTGTGTCGTTTGGTAAAGGGTTAACCGGATTTTCTAAGCATTAACTTGTGTTTAAGTCGAATACGTATCTTAATCGAAAAAGGCAAATTCCCCAATCGTACATTTTATAAACGATGTATTGAGAAAATTTTCTTGTGCATAAATTTGGGGTTCGCAATCACTGTTTTGTACTATCTGATGCAAAGTTGTATTATACATGTCCGAGTAAGTATTTCTTTATCATTCTGAAATTCAAATGCCGAAAGATGACATATCCATATCCATTTACCTGTAAATACATTTTTTTAACTTCTGCTTGATTTAAGGTGTCATTCTGTTTACTTCATTTCTATTTTTCTTCACTATCCTGTTTACAAAGATGCTACATATATATTACAGGAATCCAGCGTGCAAGAGAAATCCTCAAGAAACAAGGGCGAGCAAATGCGCCTAAAGTTATAATTGTGGTTACAGACGGAAAATCTACCTATCCGGATTCTACTCTACTTCAAGCAAATATGGCGAAAGCCGACGGTAGGTTATGGAACATTATAACCAAATTTTGAACAAAAGATGAGAGTAACTTTTGTTTAAAAAAATGTTCACAGTGATAGAAATGTATCTACGATTTGAGAAAAGTGTTTAAGGGTGTATGCCGGTATGTCATAAGACTACTAGATTGCATATGTCCATTTGTTTAATTTCCATATTCGAACATACATTTATGAAGAACAGTTGCAGTCGTCCTATAGAAGAATATCATTCAAATGTCATCCACCAAAATCGTAAAAGTACTTTATACTCAACGTTATATAGATGTTTTCAATAAAAAAAAACTCGTAACTGCAGCTTAAAACAAGCTGCAGGGTTACGAGGTTTTTTTGTTGAAAAGCGACGACATTTCTGTTTTTAGATACTAGTATCATTATTCAGCGAATCTATCATATTATTCCAGGTGTGACAGTTATTTCTGTGGGTGTAGGTTCAGACGTATTCCCTGATGAACTAAAGAACATCGCATCTAGTGACAAGAAAACGTTCCAGGTCATAGATTTCACAGCTTTGAAGGACATCATTGGAACTCTACGAGATTTGATTTGTCGACGTATGTAGCTTTTTGTGGCTTGCTTTTATGGTGTACCGTTTTGGTATTTATAGTATTGGTCAGGCGAAACACAATATCAGTCTGATGAAAATAAAATTCATCGGACAACAAGTAAATATTTTTGACCCAAACAGAACGCTAAATGCTTTGCAATTAGCCAAAGAATGATAATACATTCATAGTATATACATTGTACTCTGATCTTTTTTGGTTTTGGTTGTTTTCAAAATAAATTGAAATCGAAGAATAGATTACATAATAATCATTTTATTTTCTGTAAATCATTGATAATGTTATCCTCAACATACAAAAGGACGTTTCAAATTATTGTTTCCAATGACATTTTATTTTCACATCCTCCATTTCAGTGGTACAAACAACAACGGTTGCCCCGGTAACCACGACAACCACGCCCCCTACAACACCGATGATTACACCCATGCCAGTGCCATTATACCCATGTAAGTACCCAACATCTCAGTCAATGGACAATATTATTTTTCGTAATCGAATTTTGATTGTTACAGTTACATGAGCTTTAGTTTGACAAAAATATGTTACAGGATGCTCTCCTTATACAATTTATTTAATACTAGTAGGGTTTTTTTTCTGTGACAAACCATACGTATTCAATTTCATAGCATAGGTTTGAGCAATTTCAGAAACGCGGCCATTTCCTTTATCCACGGTAACATATTTTGAGCAAATTGATATGACTTTATAGGGTTTTAAAAAAAGCTTTTGTATCATAAATAAATGATTAATCGGTGTGCAAATCATGTATCGTTTGTTGCTTTTAATTCAAGTGATACGTATAACAGAGTTTGACCTTCAGTCATTGTTCTATCCATGAAGGTGGTGAGAGTTACACATCGGCCGATCTCGTTTTCCTGCTGGACGGATCCAAGTCCATGACACCTTACAACTGGATGATGTCCACTCACTTCATGTCCAACTTTCTGGACGGTCTAGAACTGACCAATCAGTACATGCACGCTGGTGTGGTCATCTCGGACAGTGTTTTTCACTTATCACCAACAACTTCAAAACACTGATAGCATTTAAACGTAGTAGAATAATTAATCTTGGTACTAATACATACTTTAATGCGATGTCTCTTTAACTTTTTCCCAAACAAGACATGGTTTTGACGTCCCTAATAGAAATCACTTGAGAAAACATTGAGACAAAAGAAGAAACTGCTGATAACCAGCAGTTTCTCCTTTTGCCTCAATATTTTCTGAGCTATATTATACAAAAACCTGATCTTTATCAACATCTTTTTTGTCGTCTGAAGTGGCTTCGAGTTGGAGCACCCTAAAATTTTGACGTTTGGGAAAGAGTTTAAGCTGTAATGGCGATGGTTTAGATTGTAATCGACATGACGATGATTGTCTTTTCTATCCATAAAGGTGGTGAGAGTTACACAGCGGCCGATCTTGTGTTCCTGCTGGACGGATCTAAGTCCATGACACCCTACAACTGGATGATGATTAAGTAACTCGTATGACAAAATTTGACTTCAGAAATTCCTCTTGATAATTTGCACGCATGTAGGTTAACCCATTACCACACAGTGACTTTTTTTGAATCCCCACAAGATATTGGCTTTGGAAAACATCATGGAAAATGAAGAAATTGCTTGTGACAAGCAATTTCTTCATTTCCCACAATGTTTTCCATCAAAAAGACCATAAAATTAAAATTTCCATTCACTTGAAATTGTCGTCTGCAGGATCTTTCAATTTGGACTGCCCTAAAATTTTGTCGTTTGGTAATGGGATAATGCGAGGCAAAACGCAAAAAATGAGTAACATTTTGCTAGCGATTATGTGTCATTTCTGTTCTTATATTAAGGTGGTGAGAGTTACACAGCGGCCGATCTCGTGTTCCTGCTTGACGGATCCAAGTCAATGACACCCTACAACTGGATGATGTCCACTCACTTTATGTCCAACTTTCTGGACGGTCTAGAACTGACCAATCAGTACATGCACGCTGGTGTGGTAATCTCGGACAGTGTCCGTGGTGACTCGATAGGAATTACGCCATTCAAAACCAGGTGAGATGATAAATCAATTTAAATTACGCGAGTAATGATCGACCAAAGATTAGAGTACAGAGAGCGAACTCAATAAGAACTAGCACTCGTTCTAGGTGGTTTCTTCAAACATTCCAGCGAAACTGTTTTCGGTGCAAAACAAAGGTGGGAAGCGTTCACATGCACCGAAAAAACACTTTCGCTTGAATGCTTGAAAAAAAAACACGGATTCGGAGCAGAGTGATTAACAAACGGGAATGGCCCTCTGAAATGCGCGTAAGGTGCACTTTATCTCGTCAAAATTCGAAGAGTATAAGCTGAGAATTTGAACAAAACATACCTTGAACGGGCGATAGTCTCCGTGTTAACGCTTCCAAAAAGTCACAGTCACGTGGGTTATCCACAGTGTAATTGATGTAAAATAAATAAGTTCATTCAGTGGTCATCTGCTTTGATTTGATATAGAATCTATCTATCAATCTGACTATAATTTATCATTTGGAATACGACATTCATCTCGAACTTGGTGGAAATGAATTGCTCAGTAAAAAGGTCCCAAATGGTTGATTTGCACGACCTGTTGCTTCAACCCAGAGCTACCATGAACAATGCTACCGGCATGCAATGGTACAATGATCGATATAGGCATGATTACGCGTTACCGACATGAACACCAAATAATTGTTTTCTCATGTACCCTCTCCACAGATACCATCTTAAAGAGCTAATGCATGGTTTGCTACAACCAGGCGGAGAGATGGACACGGCCCTAGGTATACGCAAGGTGATAGACATATTCAACAGGCAGGGTAGACCTAATGCTCAACGACTGATGGTTGTCTTGACAGACGGGCGGTCTAGATCTATGTCAGAAACCAATCAGGTATATTGTATATATTTTTGAATAGCAAATGGTGGCTTGTATACGTATACTTTTTAAATGCGTTTTACTTTCAAACCCTACAATGCCTCATTCACCTAGCAATTCCACTTTTCATTTCTACATAAGATCCTATTATCTATATAGCTGATTTTCAACGAAAACCTCGTAACTGAAGCTTAAAACAAGCTGCAGTTACGAGATTTTCTTTTAAAACAGACGACATGTCTTTATCCAGGCTGCTGCTCGTCTAAAGTCCTTGGGTACAGATGTGGTCACTGTGGGCATCGGTAACAATGTAAATGTTGGAGAACTAAGAAATATAGCGTCTAGTCCAAACTTTGTACTGCAAACTGGAGACTATAACCAGATACAGGGGCTGTTGCCGAGACTGCAGGATGTTGTTTGTCAAAGTAAGGAAACAATTTATTTATCTGATTATTTGCTTTCATAGATACTTGAGGATGGAGTGGGTTTTCTAGGTTGTATCTTGATTTCTATTTTTTAGTATGAAAGAAGGATACGATCGAAAAGTAACTTTTATTGAGAGTTAAAATTGTATTCTAGAATTAAACATAAAAAGTGATTTTATGAAATTTCTTTAAGAGTAAAGAGTTATAAGAACATGGACTTTATGTACTTGTTATATCTGTGCACACGTTTCTCTTCGACAAATTCGAATACTACCCATTACCTGTTACCTGCCCATAGAAGCCCGTACTAGGCTTTCTCCTCTGTGACCCATCTCTTCTTGGCTATGTTCATGATTGGTGGATTCCGGCCTGTAGCAATCTGGTCAGAACTTGACTAGTAAATGATATTATTCTTCAAACATATACCTCTCTTTTTCAGTTCTGAGAAAGCCAACAACACCAGCAAGTACCCCACCGCCGATACCAGGTACTTAATTTCGTTTTCAATATACAATTACAAATGTCGCATTTAAATTAGTTTGAGAACATAAAATGTGTTATATTTACTTTCCGCATCTGTGTAAGCCAATCATTCTACATCCACTTTGTTACTAACGAACGTAAGGAACTAAACTGACACGATTTAAAAACGCAAAAGATATTTTCATTAACCATTCCTTTCCTTCAGCCTCGATCGGCACCATATTTGGGGACATATATGAGTTCATTTGTAACCTTCACGCCGCAGCGATTTTGTCGTGTCCTTTGTAAACTTTCCGAACATCTGAGTCGCACGTCACTTAATGCTCGTGTGTCTCGTACATTTAGACCATGTGTTAAATCACTAAGATTTTTTGTGTACAAATTGCCACATTGATTTACTCATTGAAAATACACGGGAATTACGAATAGTTTTGCATGCAAAATGCAGAGACTTAATTTGGGAAAACAGAATTGGAGTTATGGAGCTACTGGTCGGCGGTGATTTTTAGATATTGGTAGCCAGACGCTTTAATGTAGCCGAATAGACGATTCCAGCGTTAATAGGACGTGTAAACAACACAGGAATATCTGCAGACTGCCCACGTCCCGGTCAGACGCGTGTAACACCTATACGTCAAGAAAGTTATAACGTTAACGTCATTAACGCAACCGATTTGTGACGGTTCAGTCTACAGCAAATGCTATCGTTGGTAATTATAGGTGGCCTATACATTGTGAAACGGTGATAAAAACGCCTGCAAGAGCACGGGGTTGGGTGTCGTCGTCCTATTCGATCCCAAGCCATTGACTCAACGTGTATTTTGGCATAAACTGACGTCAATTTAGACAATATTCATGGCTTGAGAGGTTGTTTTGTGTCCTGTTATGTTAACAATTGTTGTATATACAATTGTACATGGCTATACATCGTATATATATAATGTAGTAGATATAATCTGTAAAAGTACTATTTGCGTTTTTAAATCGTGTCAGTTTAAGTGGAGGAAGAATCCTTAGTTTGCGAAGATGTACTTTCCAAAACATAACAAAATATTTACAATATCAATTTAAAGCGAAGATTAATCCTTTTATACTAAATTAAAGTGTTGATAATTGTTTGTTTCTTGCCTCAAGGAAAATTGGTGGCGAATTGAGGTCTGTTAAAAACGAGATGTATGATCACTGTGTATGAAATCCACAAGATTATCCGGCTTTAACTGGCTTTAATCCGTTCTCTAAATGGTCGTGATTGTTTGTCAACCCTAAATCTTACTATTGCAGGTTTATGCGAGGGTTGCCTGATAGAATCTGGTGTCGGATTCAATCCATACCCAGGTGACTGTACCAAGTTTGTACAATGCTGGACTGAAGGTGACAGAATGCAGTATCTTATACGATCATGCCCATTTGGTCAATTCTGGGATGCCGACGCCATTACATGTAGGCCGTCATTCTTGGTAATGTGTACGGCAGGTATGTGCCTTTTTTCTTATCTCGTCTCTTTATTAATGAAATATGCAGTTTCAAACACAAACCCTTTCTATTTGTACCTTAAAAAGTGTACTGAAGTACTTTACTATGCCCCCATTGATGATAAACCAATGTAAAATAGAGTATTGGCTGAATTGATCATGTTTTCGAATGTACGAAACATTTATGACTTTAATCAGCTGATACGTATTTGATTTTCGTGACAACGGGATAAGTTATTTTTTGTTATCTACGGCGACTTTAAATACAGAATTGTAATTCAGTTGTTTTACATAATTATATACAATTAACGATCATTGATAAAAAAGCATTCCTCTCATATCACAATTCATAATCATCCTTAAAGTGACATTTCAGAATTTTTTGTCATAAATTTGACTATTATTTTTATCTGAAAGAGCATATTTCCTTATGAAAATTCTGAAAATTTAAGCCAAAATATTGCGCCGTTTACGAGAAATTTTATATTTTTGTGTTAAGATTGAACAAATTGTTGTCGATAACAGTTCGGATTTATATGCAATTTGTCGATTATGTGTCAACTTTAAATGCGTGTTTCTCGTTTATTGGCAACAACTTCAAATCAAAGTGCTGAGAGCACTGTAATTGGACGTCTCTGATTGATTGAGCGGGATTGTACATGAACGAAAGATATTTTATTCATTCTTCTGTGTTTAATTCTATAAGATCGGTTTCGGACATACGAAATCGGCTTTATTACCAGAAACCCCTTCTCAGGCTTCAAATGATTTGATTGCCGTTTCAAGACAACTGATTTGTCTCTATGGATAATCACTATTAATTTGATTACCCAATTCAATTAAGGTCGTGTGATTAGCACTTTTGTCTTCTTGTTTCGGTTAACTATGAGTATTGTCGTCAGTTACACATTTCGCTGATTTTATAAAGGACGCTACAAAGCAATTTATTCAAAATGTAAGTCAACGCACTACATAAATGAAAGCCGCGATAGCTCACTTGGCAGAGCACTCACCTTGTACTCTTTACACATGTCTATATCTGGAAGGCCCTGGGTTCGAATTCTACTCAGACATTGTTCTTTTTATCATCTTCTTTTCGACTTTTATCTCCACCATCGTTAGGGATAAAACGGCCGCAGTGATTTAGAATCGATCTAAACACAAATTCAACGACATAAAGTAATGAAACGCAGATCATTTACATACAATTCCGCTCAATCAATTAGAGACGTCTAAATATAGTGCTCCAAGCACTTTGATTTTTATTTGTGTTTAGAGTAAAAAAAAAGGAAAAAAGAAACACTGCAGCAGTTTTCACTGGTTGTGGTTACAAAACAAATTCAATTCACACTTTTCCTGAAACAAAATACCAGATGAATTGGAGCACCTAACCATGCATTCCTCATACCAGTACTACTGCAACATCCTTACATATACAGATGTGCATACAAAGAAGAAATTGGGAACGTGCCGTCGGGAAAATGGCAGTGGAGTACAATACGCAATTAAAATCTTCCTATCATTATCAACGAAAATTTTAGAATAGCAATGTCCATATCTGTACACATATTCATACGATCATCTATGTTCCATTGTCATTGTTGCAGACCCATTGCTTAATCTTCTTAGTACAATACAAGTAAACGGTTCACTTAAACGTAATAAATACAGATCGCTGTCACTCGATCATAGACTAGTCATAATCATTGTTGTCATGATCATTGATCAGTATGTAAATAGGTCATGATACTGTCGAATATCAGTGATACAGATGCTGGAGAAAAAAAATAAAACACGCAAGAGCAACTATTTTTCTGAATAGGTGGATATCACTAGCGTCTCATCTGAGGCTGTTCAGATGGAACCCCGATTTGCCATCGAGTCGAACCCGAGTTGCGAAATGAACTCACTCCCTGAGAATCAATTTTAAAACCCTGTTTCCAAAATAAGTCTCGTGGAAACCCCATTCCTTTAAATATGTCAAAGACTTAAACAACAATGATTAAAGAAAAAGAATCTATCATACATAGTACGTGCATTAAACTGAGTAACCATCCTAAAATGTCTGTTTTCAGTAAAGACATCAAGAAAAACAAACGTTTTAACAAACGTTATACAGAAAAAATAATCCGAACTGGTTTCGAACCAACGGCGTTCCAAATTTCATACTAAAAAAGGTTGCGAGGTTAATCCTTTCCCGTTTGAGCTATCGCTGCTGATGATGATATAAGGCGTTTGTTTACTTTATAAACATAGTGTATGCATGTATCGCTTTCTAAAGATCTTACCCTTTACACAATATAACGAAAGTCAAATCACTACAAGAAAATGGTTAAATCGAAAAAAGATCATAAAGTTGGTTAAGACGTGGCATGAATTGAATCGGCAAATGAATCTTATAGTGTTTGTTAGAGAACACATAGAAAGCAGGAAAAGATACGACAGTTTTCCTGTATGGTCGCGAAATCTGTTTTGAATTTTGGTCAACTGGCAATTGAGTCTGAGAAAGGGTTTTTTTGGTAATGAAAACTCATTTCGCCTATCGAAAAGTGGTTATAAGAATTGGACGTCCTTTCGGACGTCCAATTAAAAACTAATAGTATTTATACTCATTAGAATAACCAATCTTGGCATCAAGACATACTTTAAAAAATTGAAATTGGAATGAAATGTCCCTTTAAATAACCCATTTATTTAATTCAGATCCCTGTCGTGAGGCCATGCTCGGTTTCACATACGGTATGGCAGAGTACGGATGCCGATCTTACTGGAAATGTATCGACGGATTCAGTGTCGGCCATTGTTGTCCGATGGGTTCCGCATATATGGAGGGCATGGGGTGTTTGGAAAGGCCCGGATGTAACCAAGAATGTCCTCCTAGCGGAGGAATTGCAATGCAAGGTAGGTAACTTTAGAACATGATTTTAAAAAAAATATTTCAGAAAGTCTGGATTTTTTTGTCCTTGTACTTTTGTGAAGACAACGCCAAACATATTACCGTAATTATTCTAATAAACGCCCAGGCGTTTATTAAAAACATGGTTGATGGAAAAGTATGGGATGGGCGTTTTTAGAGGTATTCTAATTTTGTTTGTCAAAACTTGCGAATCAAGTTTCAATTTTTGGACTCGAAATTCAGGAAGTTGAAGTTTGCAAAGTTTTGTTATAAGGACTACAAAATAAGTTTTTTCGATTAAATTCCATCATTGCAAGCAGTTTGAGGATTGGACATTCTCTTTTTCATTGCTTTTGAAAATGATATTTGTTTATGACTTACATTATTTTAATCCAGAATCGGGGGATGGGCGTTTAATAGAATCACCCTTTTTCACTGAAACTGGGCTTGAAATAAGCAGATTTTTAGCTCAGATTTGGGGATGGGCGTTTATTAGAATATAGGCGTTTATTAGAATAATTACGGTATTTTTTCAAGTGTCAAGTTTCCTTCCTTCGTAAGCTATGCTCAAGTTGGTATTGTGTAAGAAATAGACGATGTGAAATGTCGCACTTTTTACTGAATTGGACACACCATTTTATTATCTTAGTGTTTGAAGATCGAGTCTCAATTATTTTTCACAAACAAGACCCGGTTATGACGTCCATAAGAAAATGTGATTGGAAAAATATTGAGACAAGTAAAGAAAATACTTTCTCAATATTGTATGTGCTAAAATTAATATATATTGTCTTCTTTTGATAGCAATGATTTTGTGGAATGCAAAGTCCTCTCCAATTGAACTGGTCCTAAATATTTACCGTTTGAAAATTGGTTATCGAACTTAGTTTTCCTTCAGATGTTTGTGACAAAAAGGCTCACTGGGACTCCAGATATTACATAGAGATTATCTACGGCCGCGGAGAGATCGTCCGTCCCTGCCCTGCTGGAACTATTTTCATGGAAGAAAAGTGTACATGTGACTATGGGTTATCAGCCCTTTTACCAGCTTCTCATGGTAGGTTCAGCTTATCGTCGCTATTCATCACAAACCTCATAACTACAGGCTACGAGGATTTTAAAGAAAATCAGCACTATGTCGTATTCACTCTTGTTTGAATGGGAAGCACTTTTCGTTGAGTGGGGCGTTGTGGTCTAGTGATAGAACGAGGGCTTAAGGATAGAAGGGTCTTGGGTTCAAATCCCGCCATGTGAATTTTTCTCAACAAAAAAAAATACCCACGTTGCTCTTCTTCACCCAGGTGTATAAATTGGTACACTGGAGAGTTGAAAGCCAATTCTGTGGGTTCCGAATGCTCCAATTGTTAACAGCCGACTTGAGACCCAGGGAACGTGTGTTAAAGTGTAAAATCGGTTGAATACGTCTCTCAAATCGTAAAAAACAGACTTTAAACCGAAACTTTTTATAGCTACTCCCTATAAAACTACAACTTTTGAATCGCCCTTTTTAGGAGAATCGCCGAATTATAACTCGGTGGTGTAAATTCCACTTTGACATGATATTAATATGTACATAGTGATTACAAAGAATATCGAATTTGAAAATATCAAAATTCAAATATCTTCTTGTTATCTTCTTGTTATGTTATATTTATGCAAAGAAATCTCACCGAATTGAATTTCTATATGTATTCCAGTTTTATGCAAACCGGCTGCATTCTTCCCATTCGACATGAACCTTTTGGACCAATCGCTAAACAAAATCAATGTCGGTGTTACAAATGTTCAGCGTACTGATCTGGGAACTGCTTTGTTCGGCGGAAACAGCGAGATGAATTTATGGCGCTTCGCCGGAACAGACTGGGGACCGACCCTCGTGATCAAGTTTAAGTTCCGGTTTGATTATAGTAACAAGTTTATCGACTATGGTGGACTTCCGGTTGACCTTGGCATCAACATGGATATGACCATGAACCTAATCAGCGATTATCAAATGACAGATGCTGATTGGAGGCTATGGAACCAACTAAACAATGTCCGGACTCTTCAGGACTGGCAAAACCTACTCCGAGAATTCGGACAAACAAGGACATTCTACATTTTCCTCGGCGCCCTTGGATTCAAACCCGGAACATTCAACTCGCTTCAAGTCGTAAGAATTTTGAGCACCCCAGAAGCGTTTGCAGAGTTCAGAGCATTGTTAGCAAAACTACAACAACAGATGAATGCAAACATGAACATGGGTATAAAACCAACAGAAGGTTTGAGGACAATCCTCACGAAGCTGAGAAGTTACCACGGATTGGTCAACTGGGACAGCATCATCAGGAATCTGAAGGGAGATAGTAACACAAATACGACGACTAGTGGATCTGGTAGTCATACAACTGTTATAAACGGAGGACAATGGCAGGTACGGTATTGGACTAGATTTTGGAGTTCTTTTTCTTTTATAGATGGTTGGTTGTATCGCTTTAGATACGAGTGTTCAAACAATCATAGTAAAAATTAAAACCTTACAAAATCATAGGACAATAGTAGTCCAATATAAAATTTATAGAATGTCTTACGAAACAGTGGACGACATTGTTATGGACTTTAATCTAGCCTTTGATATGGTTAATGCAACTTAAGTCGTCGTCCTTTGCAATGGACACTGATGAGGATACCCCTCGTCAGTTCTCTTGCCACGGATGACTTTGGGGAATTAACGAGGAATATTTGGCCAATTTCCGTTGCTATTGATGACGCCTGAAGTTGCACCAAGTGTTGAGTATCTACTGATCAATGGATAGAATGCATTGAAAAACAATTGAGAGACAATACCCGGTGTCTTTATCAGGAATATGAAATATATGAGGAAGTCAAGTAGGAAATAGTACTACTGCTGCTGCTGTTGTTGTTGCTGCTGTTGTTGTTGATTCTAGCACACGTTCATATATATTGCAGCCCGCTGATAAACACAACTGGCGTTATGACAGCGTAACCAATCAATGGATCAGAATTGCCGGGCCGGGACAGGGTATGGGAACCATCACCGGAAGTCTAATTAACATGACGGGAGGCGTGAACGTTCCAAATATGGGCGGAGTGGACGCTGCATCGGAGTGGAGGCTGAATACACAAACTGGTTAGAACTTTACAGTTATGCCAAATCGCTGACAAAAACACTGGAATTGACTTCATATTTCTCATTATGCGTAGGCCTACTGATTTTATACGCTTGGTTGACTTAATTGCAGATTCTGTTTACCAGAGTTCTATTTATTCATATTTATGTCTTACAAATCGTAGGACCAAGGACAAATTTCTTAATTAAATTTCTTATTTTTTTAAAGGATTTGCGATTACTAAATGTCATAAAACAATAAACCAATTACTAGTTTGAAAATGTCATTCATGAACTTCTTAGATATGATTAGGAAAAAACGTACAACAAATTATTTTTCAGGTCAATGGGAGCGGTTGGCTGCGGTAGATGGTGGTGGTGGCGCCTCCGGAAGTGACGTACTTATCTCTAACACTGTATGGTCTCCCGGATCTACCGGTAACTCGTGGAGCAGCCAACAAACAAGTATGTGACTCCTTTCCATAAAACCCTTGTAACTGCAGCTTGTTTAAAACAGCAGTTACTAGGGGTTTTGTTGAAAAGCAGCGATAATAATTCATCCCCATTTTATTTTATCATAATTATCGTCATCATCTGTTATATTATTCCGGAAGTGACGTACTGATCTCTAACACTGTCTGGTCTCCGGGATCTACTGGCAACTCGTGGAGCAGCCAGCAAACAAGTATGAACTTTCATTTCTAAGAAATGGTAATTTTCATAAACCATAACAAAACCTTTTCTGTGTGTCGAGGTGAAACATATTGCTTTATTGTTATTTTTCGGTAAGTGTGTAATGAAGTCCAGTTTGCTAAAAATATACGCTGATTAAAATATATGCTGCTTGAAAGTATCGCGCACTTAACTTATTGGAGGGTAACGATTAAAGAACTTGAAATGTATTGTTGTTTATAGGGAAATACTTGCAATAAATCTCGACAAAGTGAATATTGGTGTTTCTTTATGTTGATGAGACTTTAATTCCTCATGAAATACAAATTCACAGGGAATTGTGATTAATTAGAGGCCAGTTTGATATATCGTGTCTTTTCAACAAAAACCTCGTAGATCTACCTGCATCTTAATACAATCTGCAGGTACGAAGTTCTTGTTGAAAAGCAACGATAGTCGTAAAAAGCATTCTGGCCTGAGATAATTCACCGTATCTTGTTGATCGTTTACAGCTGGTGGTTCATCCGGTTCAATGTCATGGAATTTCGGAGCTGGTGGGTCTAGCAGCCAATCTGTCGTAGCAGCCGGGGCGTCAGGTGGCGGTATGAATATGGGCGGTAACGCTGGAATGGGCGGAGTTAACACAAATATTGGTGGAGTTAATACAAATATGGGCGGTACTATGTCGATACAGGATATCATTAGACAACTACAGCTTCAGGTAGAGCAATGCATACATCCATCTTAAAATGATAAAGTATTTTGTTTCAAAGTCCATGCTTAATGTCGCCAAATGCCCTTTTGATCTGTTCCAAGTTTTGATGCACCGCAAATAGGATTTCTTCAAAGGGTCCACAATTAAAGGAAAGAATGGAAAAAGAATTACAGTCAAACCTGCCCTAGCGACCCTCTGAATTTAGCGACTTCCTGTCACATGCGACCGTATTTTTTCCTCCCGAAGCATTTTGCTATAATTTGACCCTGAATTAAACGACTTCCTGCCTTACCCGACAAGCGACCTTAAAAACTGTGCCCAAATCAACCGTCGAAACTGTTTTCAGCGACTTTTCCCCGGAGTTCAAAATCAAATAGCGTGAGAAATAAGTTATCGTAAAAAGTGATGTCACCGGGTCGAACTTGATTGTAATTTTCTTAGTAGGGGTGGGCTTGTAAACAGCCGAAATATTTGTTTGATTAAGGATCCCTTTAGTATTGGCAACTACGAATCCGCGAATCAAGTAGGCACAAACAATGATAGGATGAAATTTTTGGCAAATTCTTGAATTCAATTTACAGTTTTTGGTTGTTTGAAATGGCCGATCTTTTCATCAAGAAGAACTTCTAAATTAATGTTGCACAGTGGGAATGACAAAATAGGAAATGTTGGATCGAGGACAATTCATTATTTGACATATGTCTGAAGGTCTGCTGACATGCTGATTTTCACCATGACGGTCAGTGCATTGTAAAGGAAACTTAATGTAGATCGATTGACGGATATTCTTACTATATAAGGCGTGTTCTTCCAATCATTTTATTTAGTTTTATTATATATGTAGAGTATATTCATTTGTAAATTAATTTTAGCATGCAATAAATACTAAACATTGATCGTACATGTACTTTGATAATTTTACCAATTCTGTCTGACCCTCAATTAAGAGGCCACCTGTAATATTTGACCTTTTTTGGTGAAACCCAAAGGCGGTCTCTTAATACAGGTAAGACTGCAGTTGATTTAATGGGCTTTAATGTCTTTTTAACATCATTCCATTAATATGATATCGTGCCAGCTGGAGCACATCAAGTTTGATTCCTGCCGTTTTACGTGTCAGTACTATATGTCGTTCTTGTTTTTTCAAAATCTCTTAATTGCATCTTTAAACTTTTTGAAGAGAAACAACTTTAAAATGCTTTTACAATGATCAGTTATTATATTTACTGTAGAACGGAACCTCCCCTATGGCTGGATTAGATATGTCAGCTTTTACGTCACTCTTGAACCAGATGCAACAACAACTTCAGAGTCAAGGTCAAGGACAACAACAGGGAGGTCAATCCGGAGGTCAAATGTCATGGCAATGGTCAAGTTCTAGCATGAGCGGAGGCGGAGCTAATAATGCAACTGGGTCAATGGGCGGAGCTATGAATCTACAAGACTTCATGCGACAGATTCAGCTTCAATTACAGGTGAATTTTATATCTTCGCTTGAAAAAAAAAAACACTTAAAACTCTTCACTACAGCTTGAAACAATATGTTTTCACTAGTTTTGGTTTTCTAATCTTTTTTTTTTCTAAAAACGGCGATATGCTTGAACAAACAGAATTTCTAATGAACGAATTATTCGCCCAGCTTATAATTCCAATGCGTGGTGCATACTGCGCATTATCTTTGATATTTGTTTTTTAAAAAAATGATTATTGACGAAGAAAATTATTTATTGTACGAATGGAAATGTACTTACGATAATAACATTATCCTCTTTCATTTTCAGCAATTTCTCTCCGGGAAAGTCTTGCAAGGCTAATAACAGTTGCCAAATAAATCTTATTTTAGCAATATGAAATACATTTCAGAATGGCAGCTCATCAATGCCAGGAATGGATGCAAACAATATGGCCTCTATCGTGGCCTTCCTAAACAACATGCAACAACAACAACAGCAAGGTCAGGGTCAAGGTCAACAGGGAGGTCAATCTGGAGGCCAAATGTCATGGCAGTGGTCCAGCTCGAGCGCAACAGGAGGCGGGGCCAATGCTATGAATAGTACAGTCCCTATGGGCGGGGCGATCAACTGGAACGACCTTCTTCAAAGACTTGTAAATATAAATTGAAGTATTAATTTTTCTTTTGTCAAATTCCTTTGTAATGGAAAGTGGCGAAGTAAGAGGAGAAATCGCACGAAATGTCAAGTTTCTATTTATAGAATGAACATTTTATCAAATATGAATTCAGCTTTTATGAAAGCCTATTGAAAAGTGCTCGAATCAAGAATTTGTCGATTGCATTAACAGACTTCATCTCATGAGGTGCATAGAAAGGGTTAGGTTAAAATAACCATGCACATAGAATGTGCTAGTTCTTCTAAATAGATACACACATACCTTATTATTCCGTTCATATAAGCTTTGTTTTAAAAATCTTACAAAAGTGCAATTTCGAAGTCCGAAAATTGAATGTCCGGAGAATTTTCTAGGTTTTTTTAAAGCGCCACATACATATGCATCCTTAAAAGATACCAATTTTCATGCATTCAGAACGAGAGCGCCGAAATGGCAAACACGGACGCTAACAGAGCCGCAGTTATAGCCCTCGTGATACAAATAGGCAAGTTTAAAAAAAATGTGACCATTCACTTTTTACATGCCACGGCTCTTACAGAGAAACATATTCAACCCAATCAAAGCTTAAAAGATGTGATATTGTCTCTATATACTGGGTGCCAAGTTTAAAGAAAATCGCTTCACAAATAAAAAAGATATGTCATTAAACATGTCAAAAATGTCAGGAGTGAAACGTTTTTGTGTGACACTTAACACTTGTACCAAATTTCTAAGCTATGGTAAATAAAAGACAGTGACAGGATACTACAATAAGCACTTGTATTCATAAAACAACATGTGCATCATCATCTTAGAATTACCTTTCCATCTTATCTTCACTGGTTTAGGATGTGGAGCCTGTTTTATACAATACCCCTCTGAATTTTATGTCAGGAGTGAAACACTTTTTTATTTCAAAATGTGTTCTCATTTTTGACTATTCAGCCAGAAATCTACCACTCAAATTATTTTTAGAAAGCCATCAACCTTGTGGACATTCTGCACTCTACTATATAGTGATTCGTGTGTTACAATTTCTCATATTGTGCAATATATATGCTGTCAGGAATGAAACGCTTTTTTGGTGTCATTTTGCAAGATTGTGCACACAATTTTAGCTAAAAGGTAGTGAACGTGAATTTAAAATATACTTTGGGCACTGCTTAACCATTTAGAATAGTTTTAGCCACCCTAATTAAGAAATCTGTATGATATTCTGTAAAATTAGCTGTTATTCTTAACATTTAAATGTCACACTTTGGTCACATCTTTTTTTAAACCTGCCCAAATACAACTACTTCCAGGTTATGATCAGCTGTTTGCAGAAAACCAAAGCGGAGAAATCAAATATAAAAGTAAATTATTTCAATCATTCCAGAACGCCAGCTCTTCAATGACAAATATGGACGGTAATAGAGCCGCAGTCATGGCCTTCCTGAGACAAATACAACAACAAGGTCAAGGACTTGGTCAAGGTCAACAGTTTGGAGATGGAAGCAAAATCACATGGCAATGGTCCGATAAAGGTATGTGTGGGAAAATTCATATTTTCATGTTTACTCTACTTTAGATTTGGTTATGTCTGATATGTTTATCTATAAATCTTAATACAAAATTTAAGAATCGTACATAGTTAATGATACAGATAATTGCTTTTATTTTCGAGAGCAGTATCATTATTTTCTCAGCGTTTTTGTGGTTTGCTTCATATAACAGAAAATGGTAGTTAAGGTATTCCATCCATCATTAAATAGCAAACATTTCATGAAACTTAAGGCATCATCCATGTAGGATCACCAATTTCTGGGCGTCATCCATAGCAACGAAAATTTACGAGGGATACCCTCGTTCGTTGCCATGGATTAGACACGAAGTTGCAGAAAGTATTTGATTTCTAATGAAGGTTGGAATACCCCAAGATGATCACGTGAGTATTTGATTTTAAACGTGAGTATTTGATTTTAAACACATTAATTTAGGAGGAAGTGCTACCGGTTCACAACTTGATACAAAACGACTCGACGCCATTTTGAAACAAATACAGGAAGCCGCATCAGCAAAGGGAATGGCGATGAACGGAGGTATTAATCTTGGTTCTAACTTAGTTGGTGGGTCAAAGAGAACGATACAAGAAGTGATTGACACCAGCAAACCAATGACCAATGAGATTACAGGAGGGCGAATTGTAGGCGGAACTTTCAGTCAGTTTGGCCAATCCGGAAACAGCGGAAGTTCCGGTACTGCGCAGACGTCTGGTGGAGCAACCATAAGCGGAAGTTTCTCAGGTTGGTTGGATTTTTATTACTTTTGAGCAGTACGAGAATGTTTCGTTTCGTAGACTGTTTCATTTTGTCACTCGTTCGCTGTACCATAATATCAAGCGTATAATCCTTTTGTACCATCAAAACTTGTTCATTTAATTCATTTCTCCAAAGTTCGGCCAACTGGCTGCTTTATTTGCTAGTTAAATTTCTATATAATTTGTAATTTATTCTTAATTTGACGTTTCATATGCGTTTCCTCTTCGATAGGTTTTGGAACATCCGGTGGAATGGCGTCAGGCGGAATGGCTACCGGTGGTATGACGAGTGGTGGTATGGCATCAGGAAGTATGTCCGCGGGTGGAGCACAGGGTGGTGTATCAGGATTATTCGGTAGAGCTGATGGTGCAAACATGATTACTCAAACAATACAGGTTGGTATTGTTTGTTATTACTATTGGTTTAGTAGCTTACGTCTTTTTATGAAGACGAGATTAAATTCCCAATACAATGTAGATTTGTTCAATTCTTAGTTATAACCCTAGAAAATAGGCATAGCTTTCTTAAACATTTTTTTCAAGAAAATAGTGTGCCTATATGTACTTATTAAGTACACTTTAAATTTGAAACCATATTTAATGAGTAGATATTACATGATAAATGTTACCCATATTTGTGTGGGAAATTGTCCGTCTAAACTTAAGCGTGAATATAACTTAATTTGAATTTTATTATTTATTTACAAGGGTGAGTCCAAACCAGGTATGCCAGATCGGTCTGCACCACGAGGTGCTCAAGCAAAGGGAGTGAAAGTTGAACGACAGGATGGGTCCATTATTGGTTTAAATATTCCACGACAAGACTTTATTTCTGGTGCTACAGTTATAGGTAATATGTGATTTTTGACATTTACTATTACTAATTTAGATATTAAACAATAGACCACAATTTCAAGACATTTTCGCCGTATGAAGTTGGCCAAAAATACCGAAATTTCTTTACTTTACACTGAAAATTTAGGAAAAATCCATTTTAACCCCCAATATTCAGACACAGGGGCGTGAGCCTTACCAATATGCAATTGCTTCCTACCTGCCTGCTAACTTTTTACTCCTTTCAATTTTAGGTAAAGGCGAGGAAGCTGTTAGAGTCACCAATACTAGACCCCAAATAAAGATAACTGACATCGTACAAGAAGTTAATCCTGCTTCCATGGATATCACAGCAGGCGGAAGTGCGTCATTCGGCGGAAGTTCCGGTTTCGACATCTCCGGTGGTGGAGGAGGCGGAGCCATGTTTGCAACTTCCGGTTCCGCATCCGGGTCACAAGGACTGGGCGGAGCTTCTGGTTCAAACCAGTTTATGGGCCGAGAAACTGTTGTGTCAGGAGAGAGAATTATGGCGGGCGGAGATTACACTCAGCTTGGTAAAGTTGCCGGAAGTGGGGGCGGAGTTAAGAGAATTGTTGACACTCACGTGAAGCGTATACCGGGTGGTAATGTACAGTTTGACGCTACTGGTGGTATCGACCTGGCGTCACTTGGTCTCGGTGGTGCGGATGGTGCTAATATTATCAGACAGACGGTGCAGGTGGATCCTGTTAGTGGTGGACAGTTCATTGATGCTAACACTCTGAACAGTGGAGCAGCATCTAGTAGGCTACTATTTTCATTGTTGTTTCGCATTTTTAAAGTTGTTCTATGTTTTTGTATAATTGTTTGTGCTACGATTTCGTTTCAATTATACCATAATTCATCTTTTAATCTGGCAAATGGTGTATGCATTTAGAAAATCTATGCTCTCCCCGTCCCCCGACCAGTCCATTAATTTTCTTTCGAACTCTTAAAATGCGACGAGTCGTAAAGCATGAAACCTTTGATTAAAATTTCGTAATTTCGACATTAGCATATTGTTGCTTTTCTTCACAAACCTCGTCACTAGAGCTTAACCCTTTCCCAAACGGCAAAATTAATGACTGATCCAATTTGAAAGGTGTTGCAGACGACAATTTCAAGTTGATGAAATTTCAAAAAATGTTTCAATTTGAGTTAAAAAAAACATTGTGGAAAATGGAGAAATTGCTTGTCACAAGCAATTTCTTCATTTTCCACAATGTTTTCCCAAACCTTTTCTTGCGAGGGTGTCAAAAGGCGTTAGTATGCAGTAATGGGTTAAAACTACCTGAAGCCGCGAGATTTTGTTATGAAAAGCGCCACTACCTGATAAGTTGTCAGGTTTGTTTGGGCTTTATTTTCTGTATATATTTTTTAAACCTTAGTATTTGTTTCATTTAATTTATGACGTATTTTCATTATTCCAGGTCAACTTTTCGGCACAGTATCCGGTTCGAGTAGTGGAAACTTCGGCTTAAAGAACAATTTAAGTGTAGGCGGACTTGGTACACAAACCAATCAAGGGTTATTCCCCTTTATAACACCAGATGGCATGGACACGTTACTGGATGGACTTGCTGGCAAAAAGAGGAAGAAGAGGTGTGTACAAATTGTCATTCAACAATGTTTGTGCATTAGAGTTCGTTTAGATCACAAATGCTATTCGTTATAACGTATTTTCTTCGAATGTAAGGTGCTTCATTTAATCACCAAACTATATCATTCTAGATAGTACCACCTCTAATGTTGATCAATGCGACAAGTTCAATGGTTACTTTTTGATATAATAGAGATAATCGACAAGTTAAGAATAACTTTCATGATAAAACGTGATGTAAATCGCAAACTTGCACAGGACTTAAGACGGTATGATATACAGAAAGGTAGATCTATCTGTTCCGCGGTGTGAAATGTGAAACAGTTCATTCATCCTTGAAACGCAAATCATTCTGATGAGCGCTTGATATGGTTCCTATGCATGAATGTAACAGAGAGTCAAACCATTCTTTAGGAATGCCTAAGCACAAGTTACCGAATAAATAATTAAAGGATACCTATATGAGTCAAGTGTTCAAGTGTTCTACTTTGGTATCCAGGTCAACCAGATCATCTCGTAGAAGACGTGCTGCTGCTGCAAACAAACAAGCTTATCAAGCTCTAGTCACCAACTGTCAAGGTCAGGACGGACAGGGGCCGTCAATAATGGTCGTAGCAAACCAAGGCGATGTACAGTTTGCCCTCAAAACATATGGAAACAATAAACCAGGAATTGTTTCAGTGCCAGCGGTATGCTTACTTCATTAAATTTGTCTAGACTGTTTTGCTGAGAATTCCTGTAACATATATTTGGTAAGCCCTATGGAAGCCTTCATTTTGTACCCTGAATTGGTACCCAGTCAATTTTATAAACAGAAAAACTGCTAGCTACGGTTATATGACGTGATAGGGACGCTAGTTCATCTGTCGACTGGTACATCATCTCATTCTACATCACCACATCTTTTCCACTGCATTTATTTATAATTTCCAAATTATACTTTAATTACAGTTATACTTTTAATTACAGAATGAATTTTGCAATAAAAGTTTAAATTCAACAAACAATAATGTGATTCTGTGCATTATTCATGGTCATAAATGGCAGTAAAACAGTGACTACTTAAGACTAAGAGAAATGGTGCATACTGTAGATATTATTGGAAGTAATACCGGTATTTATTTACACCGAAAATGATTACAACCAGTATAAACAAGATGAGATACTCCGGTAATGATTAAAATAAAAGTGTCTGATTCCAACAAAAATATCAGTAACACTGCAACATCCTCTTACAGTAATTGTCCTGTTTGTGATTCAGGTTGAAGGCTGGAATGACGTCACACTAATATACGACGGTAAAACTCTCACAGGAGTTGTGGAAAATTGGAAGGGATTCTTTAAATCATCCACGAACTTGTCAGGTATGGTAACATATATCTGTAGATCTACAAGACTAGTAATTTACTTTGATTGAATATTGTTAGAATTCAAGTCCATATGAAAAACAGCACGTCGTCGCTTCTTCTACCAAAAAGCTTTTTCAGTACGGATTTAAACAAGTTTTAGTGGCGAGGTTAATGAAGACAAGTAAAACGATGCGATAATGGTCAAATTCGTGTTTGTTTTTTGTGTAGATTACTTCCCTTAGAAATCATGGTTATAAAGGTAACGCTTTTATATATCATTGTCAGAAATTAAGGAGCTTTGTGATATCAACTCGTGTTTTTGATGCTAGTGGATCCTTGTACAAAGCTATTTGATTACAGGTAACATAGAAAGGCGACAAGCTGGTTTGCTGGTTGGGTCATGTCAAGGTTACAAGAGTTTCCATGGTGAAATTGATGACGTAAGTATGATGAAAATAGTACAAACAAAAATATGTTCCATCGTGATTCGTGCAAATCTAAGAGTAATTGCCATTACGTCTTTCCCAAAAAATGAATTGAAAATAGTTAAGACCGATATTCTAGTTTTGAAAATTGAATGACAATTGACGATGCTTACTGAAATATTTTATATTCAACCAGTTCCCAAAATTCACAATTTGAGACAGATCCAAATAGAAAGGAATTGTCGACAAAAAATATTTCTTGTCAAAAGAATAAGCTATTTGTGTTATACTATAGAATACGATGTGGCAAGAGAAGAAAATATCGATTATCATAGATCTCTATTTAATTCTTTTGTCCCAATTCAATTCTTTTCTCCTATTTTTAGCGAGCCGGGACTTTATGTCAGGGGAGCTAATGTCACAGCCCTAGTGTCGGCGTCGGCGTCCCGTCCCGTCCCGTCTTCACTTGAAAAAACTTTAACCTGGTCTATATCTCAGGCACTATTAGAGATACAGCCTTGATATTTCACACATAGATAGTTCTCGACAAGACCTTTCATTTAGGACCATGACCTAGTGACCTTGACCTTGGAGTTTGACCTACTTTTAAAAAACTTTAATCTGGCCTGTATCTCATGCACTATTATAGATAGAGCCTTGATATTTCACACATGGATACCTCCTGACAAGACCTTTCATTTGTGACCATGACCTTTGACCTTGTGACCTTGACCTTGGAGTTTGACCTACTTTTCAAAAATTAGCTGTTTTTGTGACATGCTGCCGTATAGGCGAGCAACTCTTGTTTTCTAAAACCATTTCTATGAAGTGGGCCATAAACTTTTTTGTGTCGGATAGAATTAAGCTTTCAACCAATTTTGATAATTCCCGTATTTTCGACATATTATGCAGATGAAGCCTATTATTTTATTGTTTTCCACTTCAATATTTCTGTTTCTATTTTACAGTTGACCGTGTATAAGTGCCTTACACCAGATATCATGAAGTTGAGGGACAAAACCGTCGTATAGTCATTGAAATCTTCGTAAATATTTTATATAGAAATGAAATGTCGCCATGAGGATGATTCATATCGCTGCATTTCAACAAAAGACACACAAATGCAGCTTATGATAAGCTACAGTTACGAGGTTTTTGATTGAAAGCGACGATATTCTTAGTATGAGCATTTCGTCGGTCACATTCGAAAATGTCGTAACTGCAGCTTCAATAAGCTGTAGTTACGACAATTTTGAACGTGGCCGATGATTTATAGACCAGCTTATTGTTCTCAACCAGTTCAATTTATTGTGTATTTATTTCATTTTTGATTTTTAATCATATAGACATACTTATATGATATGATGTCATAAAGCTTTAATGTAGTACTAGTATTTAATTTAGTTCTTAGTATTCGTTCTAGTTATAATGTGACATCCTGTAAATATAGATTTGTAGAAACACGAAAAGCTCATCAAATTGTGGGGGCAACCTTTCAACTTGGCCAAACTGAAGTGCCCTATATTGCAAATATGATAAACCATATAAATGACCAAGTACATTATCAATATGATATGTTCTTTGGCATATCTTGGTCGTGAAAAAGACAGACAATTTGTGGGAAGGGTCAAAGTTTTTACATACAGACCAAACTTTGTTTTTGTGAGCTTATCAAAGCTTTTGTTAGAAAGTAGTCTTGTAAGATACATGCTAAGAAATTAATTTATTGTAGGATAGAATAATGAGAAATCAATTATGTTAAATTAAGTCAAGACAGGAAATACTATACGATATTTTAAATGAATCCTTTCCAGAGGTTTTCTGTTAAAGGATATTTTATTAAATGATATAAAATGTATTAATTTTATTTATTGTTCATTCAGTATACATTTACCTTAACCATTTACCACGGTGGACAATTACGTGATGCAACAATTTCAGAAAATCTTCAATAATGTCGTCAATACGGGACCGATTGGAATTCGGTTTGAAGCAGAGAGGGTGGACAGATGTCACGCATTAGATGAACGTGGTAGAGTTTTGAAAAATCAACTGATATAAAAATGTTATTGAAGATAAACCAAAATTTCTCAAAAATCCAACACGTCCAACTTATTCATGACATTTTCCCACCTTCTCTACTTCAACCCGAATTCAAATTGGTCAAGTATTAAAAAAGATATTAAAGATTATTGGAAAGTCTGAGTCACGTGATTATACACCGTGATTTACTATATTTCAAAATGTCATGGTTGTCATATTTGAAATGTGCTGCAGATGACAATATAATTGATACTGAATTTGGAATAATTCGTTGGTGGGGAGTCACAACCTCGTAACTACAGCTTGAATAAGCTGGAGTTACGAGGTTTTGACTCCCCACCGACGATATGAGCCTATTGTAGGACAGAAAAAATGATACAACAGGAGAAAATGCTGATTATCTGCATTTCTTCTTTTGCTTCAATATTTTCCCCGATGATTTTCTATTTGAGACGTCAAAACCAGGCCCTGTTTTGGAAAGGGTGAAACAAGTGTATCACATGGCAAGAATCGCTTGGTTTGTCCAGATTATCAGTCGTTGTGGAGAGTAGCATAAAACCATAACAGCATGCTTTCTCTAATATTTTTTTTTATTTCGAGCCTCAAAAAGCGCCAATGTGTGAGAATGTTTTAACCCTTTCCCAAACAAGACCTGGCTTTGACGTCTTTTAAAGGGAAGACTTGGGAAAACATTGAAACAAAAGAAGAAACTGCTGATAACCAGCAGTTTCTCCTTTTGTCTCAATATTTTCTGTGTCATATTTTAGACGAATCCTATCTTGAATAACATCCATTTTGTCATTCGTGGCAGTTTTTGAAGTGGATCACCCTAAAATTTTTGTAGTTTGGGAAAGGTTTAAAGCTACTATTTCCCAGATTTGTACCCAAAAATTGTCAAATACAAACGAAATGTACACTTTTTAAGCTGTATATGACATGATTAAATGATTACGAGAAACTATTGAAGCAACGACTCATTTTTTTCGCAATTTGATACCAAATTTATGAAGCGATGTCGAAAGTAGGTCAAAACAGTAGGACATGCGACTTTCTTAAATGACGTCACAACATACATGATGACGTCATATTGAAATTTAAGTATGAATCTCGTTTGAATCATGGTCCGCGCTGTATGCGCATGCGCAACAATTTAAAAATAATTCTAACCCCCTCAGTGATGGGGTTGAATTTAGGCTTGGATTCTCCCTAAATTCAGCAATCTGTCTTGTAATTTCGGCTCATTCTCTGTCTGAATCGCATATTATTAACCATCCCGAGGTGGTCAACACAAAAGTTTTGCATATTTTTTTAAAAAAAAATCATTTTTTGCAATTAGACCATCTGTTACCGTCGCCCTTTAAGGACCATTATTCCACATCCAGTCTCGTTAACAATATGAATATTTTGAGTTTAGCCTGTTGAAGTCAATCCAATTTATGAAATTAAAAATGTAGCATGTCATTCAAAAAGTGGCATGATTCAGCTCGGTCAAAGGTAAACTATTCCAAAAAGATTAAAGGGTGGGGATTGTGCATGATGGGATGGAAAACAACTACGACCAAAGTAGCGCCACTTTACCCTTTCCCAGATGGCTAAATGTTAGGGCGGTCCAATTTCAAAGCTGCTGTAGACGACAAAATAAATGATCACAAAAGGCCAAAATGTTTATGTTATAGCCCAGAAAATATTGAGGCAAAAGGAGAAACTGTTGGTTATCAGCAGTTGCTTCTTTTGCCTCAATGTTTTCCCAAGCCTATTCAATTAGGGACGTCAAAACCAGGTCTTTTTTAGGAAAGGGTTCAGTTAAGAAAATGATTTTCTTGTTTCTGTGTTAATTTTTAAGCGGTTTGCTACATGTACGAACCCCACGTTACTGATCGAGCCCTTTCCTCAATTGTACGATTTAAATTTGTTTGTAGAATCTTTTTACTTTTACAAAAATTGATCACAATCGATCAGAAAAACGACAAAAATAGTCCGATCGTTTTTCTGGTGGGATGGGGTCAGTTTTGGGGGAAAATACCAAAAAAAAATCGAATAAGTATTTCATGATTTTTGTTTCAATTGTTATATGGCCCTTAATATTCCATATTCTCCTCATTAATTTATATCCTTGCGTCAAAGTTTCAACCTTTGAAATTGGATTAAATCTAATCCCCTTTGTTTAAAACTTTTTAATAAACATTTAATCGTTGTTGGTGGCTTTTCCAATTGATTTGGCAAAAATACTGTTTTATTGAGTAACGATTTGACCGTAAATGTACGAAAACAATTGAACTTGTCCGTTTAAAAAATGGTCTTTATGTCTTAGAGACCAAAAGGCAGATAAAAAAGCCTGAACATACTTTTAAAGCCTTCTCCACATACCGACAATTTGACACCTTATAAAAAAGCCGTCGTTGAGACAAAGCAGAAAATTACTTTAATTTCCTAAATACTTTTGTGCTAAATCATTTATAAAATAATTTCCTGAATACTTTTTATGCTTTATCATTCACATTTTCTACTCTTGGAACTGATTGTTTTGTCGTCTGCAATTGCTTCCAAATTAGGACAGTCTAAAATGTTAAGATACAAAATGCATCCTTAGCCAGGAACTCCTAATACTTCGCGTACGTAGATTAGATACTTTTATAAGAAATCAAACTGATTCTCAATAAATCATTTATTTTTTTACAACGATCAATTTATTCTATATACAGTTAAACATATGCAATACCAAAATAATAATAAATAACAAACTTAACAGTAATACTGGCATTTCAAATAAATACTCGAGCGGAAAAATGTCCCTTGTTGTATTCTCAACCTGTTTGGTATATTTCAGTCTTTTTCGAAACCAACAGTCAAATGGATCTACAGTTCGGTCAAGATATTACGGCACATGTTTACAAAATTTACGTAATTATGTAAATAAAAACAATATTAGATTTAAAAATGCTGTAATTTTACAATGTGGTGGTTCGAATCTTGCGTATATTTAACTTCTGGAAGATTCGAACCACCACATGAAAAATTGTATTGAAAAGTAGAGGATTATTGAAACACAAAAATTATGAATAATATCTTGGCCGGATTTTAGATGCTGATTATTAAAAGACGAATATAAAGTTAAGTAAATAACAAAAGTTGAAAACAGAGATAGAATCCAGTCCTATATCTCGGTCACGATATTATGGTACATGTTTTCAAAGTTTAACAATATAAAAAAAACTCTTAATTTTAAAAACAAATTTGCATACGTTGCTTCAAATATTGCAGGTGTGGGACAGCTGCAAGATTCGAGTCAGGGTATGCAGAATTGCAGTAGTTTTGAGTTCGACATTGTGTTTTTTATACGGGTAATTTGTATAGATATGTACCATTATTTCGTGACCGGAGTATACTACTTGTATATCTATATTTCCAGAAGAAATGTTTTATTTACTCTGAAACAATTGTAATAAACAAAACATTAAGACAGACTGCATTTCGCATCTTCTCTTCAAAAACCTTCTAGCTGCAGTTGGAATGAAGCTGCAGTAGCGAGTTTGTCTTTAATAATTTGAAAAGCGACGATTTCAGCAAAAGAAATCGTCTGTGTTCATGTAACATCTATATCAAAATCTAAAGGTGGTAAATAGTTACGCAAAAGCCATACAATTCGTGGAATATATTCGAAGGATCCAAAATGTCATATTCAACCACGCCCTTATTTATTACAAAATACGATTTCTTCTATAATCTTTCTTTTTCTCTTGATATGAATCATACACTCCTACAACTATATATCACAGTCAATAATGAACATTTACGTATTATATTCCATCCATTAGTCAATACAAACCACTTCATCCAATATCACCTTTAACTTCGTGTTATCCATGACAACATAAATTGGCGAATTTATTTAGACAAAACTCGTCATTTTTAGTGGTCACGAACAGAGGCGAAGTTGCAAGAATTGTTCGGTATCTAATATAGGTGGAATACTATAATGAAATCGAAATCAACATCACAGTCAATATCACGTAGCTCCAATAGTAATCATTGTCAAAATTATCACCGTAAGTAACACTCTCAGTAACAGACTGATCATCAGACAAAACCTGTCAACAATGTTTGCTATCTGAATCCACGTTAGTTTTTTAAACAAACCACGCCCACATAATCCACTTCCATCAGACCACGCCCTCGGACGGCCACCATCTTTAATATCACCATTTCGCGTTGTGGCGAAACTACAATCCGGGCTAATGCTCTTTAAGCTCGGTCTTCGGGTTATCGAAGTCTTAAAATCAGGCGGAGCTTCGATTGTTGAAGGAGTTTCTAGCGAATCACACGCGGTACTGCTCCGCCCATTATCAGATTTGACATTGTCTTCTTTGTAACACGTAATGGCTGATAATAACAGCGTGAGTCTCTCCATGGTATAAGTCACAGTTTTCTTTCTGTCTTTATTATGGTAAAGTTTTATAACCACGATTGTTAGTAATATCTCACAGATTGATAAAGACACAACCAATAACAGGTATGATCCTAGAATGAAAAGAACCAACGTTGAGATGAGTTAGTGTTTAACTTCACAAAAGGAATGTAAGATGGGTAAAATGTCCAATATCAAATTATCTATTTGGGTGTGTAAAGTCAATTAATTTGCCACGGTCGTTCACGCAAACGTACACACGTTCTTGATTAATTGAGTAGTTTATACATTTTAAGCTTCCTATTAATCCGAGTTTTCTCTGATGATATTCACTCTTTGGTATGTTGATGTCGCTCATTTACATAAGAGCGCACTACCACTCAAAAACAACGGAAAGTAGGTCGTTGTAATCAATGGCTGTTCAGGTGAGGGTTGTCTACAAACCTTTTAGAAATACTTTTTGGTCTTAAAATTTTCACCAGACATGACAATAAATGGTTCATTGGTCGGTATCATAAGATTTTTTAGGGATATCGTTTAACACTCATCCTATCAACTGGGGTCATTCTGACCCCACGTGTCATTTATTGCATGTCACAGTTATACCGCATGCGCTCTGGCGTCCAAATTTTAGGAGTTTGTTGATCTACGAAAACTTTCTTCTTGTCACGCAACATTTCAGATTTTAGCATAATATGAGTTTGTAATATTGATTTTTTTGATAGGGTCCGTTTGGACCCCACTATTATTACTCTTTATTACAACTATTCAAACTTATTCAAACTTTTTTCTGAAAAAAAAATCTTTATCTGAAAAACCACTGAATGCATTTCAACAAAACTTCACATGAATAATCCTTGGGCAACCCTCTCTAGGATTCCTTCAAGGAATTATGATCTTATAAAGATACTCGAGTTATCTGCCCTTGATTTGTCAAAAATTGCAATTTTGACTAATTTTTTACTATCTTTACTCTTACAACTACAAATTTTGACTAGTCAAATCAAAACTTAATCAAAATGTTGGTGACTATACTATCTTGCCTGATAGCAATTTTCAGCTTGATCGGAGTCTTAGATCATCAGTTATGCACGCTTGAATTTTATGCAATAACGAGTCAAAAATTGCATAAAGTAGTAAAATGAATACGGGCCTGTGGAGCGATTCAAGCCCTTTAGGGCCTTCTAGTTTTTCAGTTCCGAATGTTTTTGTGCTATCATGAATTGTTAGTAACCAATTTAACATTTAAACAAAGATTATATCTTTTTTAAAACTTTTTTGTCAAGAAATTAAAAATTATATGTGGGGTCCAAATGGACCCCAATTGGTAGGATGCGTATGTAAAATATGTTGGTAGGATGAGGGTTAAGATCGGAAGGTGAACAAAAAGCCGCAACTTGTGTCGAACTTTCCGTTGTTTGTGAATGGTAGTGCGCTCTGATGTAAATGAACAACATCGACATATCAAAGAGCGCATTTCATCCAAGAAAACTCTGATTAGCTTCCTATATGTTACGAAATTTGCTCAAAATGGAGATTTCAATAGGATGACATGTACAAGTACATGTAAATTATGCATATCATAGAAAACGTTATCAAGGCTTACGTCTTTAAGAATTCTATTTAATTCCACATCAATTTACGTAGCCAATAGTGATGCAAATCTTAATATTTAAACATTCATTTCTAGCTCTTTGGATCAACGAAGCATTGCTAAAATGTCCAGAAAGGGCGATTCTAGATTTAAGCAGGTATAGATCAAGAAGATAGCTACATGTATTACCAAACTGCAAGGAATTTTAAAGGTACTCACCAAACATCGGTACATTAGCACCGGAAGTAGGGAAATCCTCCACGATGACGTTGTAAAATATGGCCTCCGCTATAAATACGGCGATGGTATACCCAAGTTTGGCTTCCGACTCTGGTGGAATCACGAACACGAAAAGGCCCAGAAATGATGTCAAGACAAGGGGAAGTAGTGACCAAATTAGTAGTGACTGGGACCTCCGCCGAAGTTTGAAGTTAAATTTAAGATTACTGAAATGAAAGTAACATCGTTTGTTAATTGAAAATGATTTTTCTAGATCAATTATATTATTTCGTTGACACAGTTAAACAAAAAACAAGTATAGTTCGCAAAGTAAGAATAGATAATTATATATATTTACGTCAATGATATATTGAGAAGTTTTCTTACATTACTAAAATGGTTCCTCAAACGCCAAAGTAATGCATTCATTTTAATAAAAGATACTATACACACTAAAACATCAACTAAATTAAACTTATTTAATCTATATCGGTTAGTAACACAATTTTAGGCAACAATTATGAATTTGCTACTCATCAATACAAAGTTTCTCTTAAATGTCCCTAAACTTAAGTACAGAACATGTCGTAACTTTTCAACAAAAACCTCGTAACTGTTGCTTGTTTTCAGCTGCAGTTACAAGGTTTTTTTTGTTTATTAGCGTCGATATGCTTTAATTTTTATACAAAAATACGCGAAGTACAAACCTGTAAGTCAGGGTATTCTGTGTGACGTCACTGGAAGTTAGAGAGGTAGATTCCAGTTCCCATTCATCATTCTCAACAAACTGTTCAAGTCCGACTGTAGCGTTGTTAAAACTGAGTGATACCGTCGCTGAGTCGAATGACCAACTTTTTACACCTGAAACACAAATTAAGCTTTACAGCATGGCTATCGCTTAAACTTTCTAAAATAACACTAAATATGCAAATTTTATGTCGACGTGTTTGGCGTTAACTTTTATGAAACAAACACATGTGAATTTCGTTCAAGTTGTTTCTTTGAAAAATCACCAGCACATACATTGAAATAGACCTGTATTCCAAATATTTCATTTGCTTTCATAATTCCTTTCTGTTTATGAGTAATTATCAAATTTAAGCTTCAATTTGAATTAAGTTGTTATTGTTTTGAAAGTTACTGTTGTGCTGAATTACATTACAAGTAAGAACTCAACCAGATCTAAATTACCGAAAAGAAATTGAAATGAATCATGACAATATACGAAACAAATAAAATTTAAGCTTACTCAAGGAGCACTCCTGTGTATCAAATGGATAAAACGTGATATCTGCAGAGCAATAGACTGTAAACCGTCCTGAAGGTGCCCAGTCTACTATCCCGTCATATCTGGCACGAAACAAGAGGGCGCTGTCGTCCAGGATGTTGACGTCATCGATTCTATAAATAGATAGTTTGTATATCATATCTAGTCAAAAGCCTCAGAATTCTGCTACAAATAAGCACTGAGAGTACTACATTTATTTTTAGTTATTAAACTTTTGATAATACGTCAAAATTTTTATTTATATTTTTCTTGGTCACAGACTGTATGGACAATGTCGGGGATATTTCAATAAAGAAATGTTTTAACGAAGAAATTCCAACTAGCACCGCCTTCTCAAATGGTAGTACATAATGCAAGACATAGATGTATGTAGGAGATTTTCTATGAAAGCGATTATCCTTATCATTTTAAGGAAATGCACGAGAACGTCTTCATATATCCAAACATACTTATACGAGCATTTTCCTACTTTAATCAATATGTATGATGAAAATGAACTTACAAGTTATCCACGATCAGCTTCGGGTCCCAACACTTGGCATAGTTGAGAAACAGTTCTTCTATATTGTTGTAACTGGACGGTACCCAAGTAAAACGACTGTCTGTCCATCTCTGAAAGGAATATAAATGACGAGTCAGGGGGGTGTTCTAAGACCAAGATTCTTTTAAGTATTTTCAAGATATTTAAGATGAAGCGTTTTTAAGAACCAGATTCTGACGGATTTTAATATCGACGTCTTATCTTATAAATCATGGGGTATTCGGATCAGTTTACATGTAGTCAATTCTCTCTAATACTGTGTCTACAGTGTTGACCGAGAGATTCCGTATGAAGTATAGAGCGATTACACTGGCCTAAAATGGAGTTTGAATTGACCAAACGCCAATGCGATTGATCGCTCCGCCCAACGTAAAATTTAAGACAAACAATGGGGGCATTGGCATGTCGATTGTTTGATTGCCAGTCGATAGATCGATGCAATATCACGTGCAACAACGAATTTAAGACAAATAATGGGGTGTGGCATTTTTCTGATCGTCCATTGGCTGAACGATAGTTTGATTGACAGTAGGTGTTTGGTCAATTGTCACGCCCCGAAGAACGCTTAATCTTAAAATACCATGAAAATATAGAGATAGCATATCTTAAAAATCTGTATTACATACAAAGGAAAAGGAATCAAAGACGTATATGTAACAACATAAGAATCAGACAATGTAGACTGGACCAGAACAATAGACCTGAAGAGGTAAAGTCATTTAAAATTTGGTTTTTTTTTTTTTTTTTTTTTTCAAATTCAAACCAGTGTCGAATATTCTGTAAAATAGCTTACCACGTCAAACCATCCAGTGACTGAAAATTGTTGTTTTGTGACATCCTGAAAAGAAAAAAAATGAATTGCTATCAATCATTTAAAGGGACATAACATTCCAATTTCATTTTTTTAAGTATGTCTTGATGCAAAGATTGGCTATTCCAATGCGTATAAATGTTATCTGTTTTTCGAAGTTGTTATTTATAAGCGAAAAATACGCCTTCAAAAATGAGACAGAAATGGCAAATTGCATATAAATCCGAACTGTTGTGGACAACAATTCGATTACTTTTAGCACAAAAATATATACTAGGTTAAACTTCCAACGCAACACTTAGTTTAAACAATGCTATTTCGTTTTATATGCCATTAAAATGTATGTAATTTCGTGTAACAACAACCCCACCAATTGTTAACAAAACACAAAATTCAGAATAAACTTAAAAACTCTATTTACTGTTCTAGACCTCATTAAAACGTGGGTTTCGGCAAAGTGAAATTCACATTTTTAATAACGTGTGTATCCAGCTGACTTCACTACAGTAATGCATCGCTTTCTCATCAAGCCAATCACAAAGAAATTGTAAAATATCTCGGACTGCTTGTGACCATGCACTGCCTTGTTGTAGTATGACGTTACCTCCACATCCTATTACGTTATCACGACGTTTCTTAGCACAATGTCTCTGTATTGCTGAGCGTTAAGGTTACATGGACAGGAATAACGACAAGCCCAATTTTCCATCATGGAAAATTCCATCCCATACCATCACAGAGATTTTTTTTTTTCAAAACAGAAATTAAAATAATTTTCTTCACCGGTCTTTGCTAGTCTCGATTCGGTTGATGATGCACGGTTCATTTTACGACCCATAGGTCGTATAGGCACTACGGTTGCAATTAGCCAGTCCCTCGTTTCTGGCGTCAATATTTGCATCTTTTACAACGCTATTCCACGTAATATTTGTGTTAAAATGGAGGTCAGGCTTGTCAAAAGTTGGTATGACGAAAAGGTTTCCGGGGATAATCCTGTGCTGCACGTGCAGGTCAATTCGAGTGAATTACCTTTTTGGTCATATCTCCTGTCAACTGTGACAAGTTGCATTCAAATGCTGTTGTGTTTCTTTAACTTGCCTAAATAATGTTATGGTGCAATTTCATATTCCTATCTATGAAATTAACGAAAATATTCTGAAAAGTTAACGTTGCGTTGGAAGTATGGCTTAGTATATATTTCTCGTAAACGGCACATTATTTTGGCTTGATATTTTCATGCTTTTCGTAAGAAAATATGCTCTTTCGGGTAAAAAAATAAAAGTAAGATTTATGAAAAAATATCTTGAAATGTCACTTTAATTCGTAGTAGGCTATACGTAGTCATATCCACAATATTTTTTTATTTTAATTCAAAGTACAAATTACCCTTTTGTTTTTTATAAAAATGATCAGACAACCAGACAAACATTTATCACTTCTTTCAATGTGAGGCTCAAACCTTTTGATACCCCTTTGCAAGTACACAAACTATTTCTTCTTAGATAAAACAACCATAATTCCATTCGTTTTCGTCAGCTGACACTAGTCGTTATTTAATTCGAGCTTCTTGTGTACTTTATATATGAAATATTTTAGTGCTAGTGCGAATCAAAAAGCATAGGGGATAGTTCTTCTAGTTACTTCAAGACTTTTGTCATAATTTTTAAAGTGACATTTCACACTTCACAGATAATTTTTTCGTAAGTTACTTTTATTTTTACCTGAAAGAGCATATTTCTTCTGGAATTCTGAAAAAAATCAAGCCAAAGTACTGCGCCGTTTACGAGAAATATATATTTTTGAGCTAAAATTAAACACATTGTTGTACACAGCAGTTTAGACGTACATGGTATTTGTCATTTCTGTCTCGACTGTAAAGACGTATTTTTCTCGTACTTAAAAAAATGAAATGTGATTGTGTACTGCTGTCCTTTTAACATGTACTCTTCTTATGTGCTCGTTCTTTTGGCCACAGTTTCGTTGTCATACATTAAATACCATATGAAAGAGCAAGCTTTATGTAAAAATCATAATATGTTCATAACAGTAATCAGTTTTCATTTGTTACAAGGCTTTCATTTAATCATTCATTGCTATGCATTTTTTGTTCCGCATCTCAAAGTCAAAGTTAAAAACAAATTTTCGTCAACTCGTAGTCATGCTGTCAAAAAAACATACCGCTGCTTTTCAACGAAAACCTCGTAAATGCAGCTTGTTTTAAGCTGCAGTTACGAGGTTTTCATTGAAAAGTGACGATTAAAGAGGTTTTCACATATTGTTTTATGTTACATGCTGGATGCAAGTGTCCACACTCCCTCCAGATTAAAACACGGATTTAAGCTAGGATTAACGTTCAAATGGGATTAAAGATTAACTGAAATACGATCAATTACGCCACACTGATCTTGTTTTTTACTAAATCATTCATTATTTTGCTCTTCTATGTAAGTTTTTATTGTGTATTTTTAAACCTGAAACATATGCTCTTTCATTTGAAGCTTCGTTACTAGCTCCATGTTAGAGTCATGAATTACAAGTCAAAACGTCAGCTATGGTCATTGAAAATTTCTCTATTATTTTGTTCTTTCGATCTAATTAAAAAGTGAAAGTGCTGATTCATGCTTATACACAATGTACATGCGTATATGGAATCGATTGACATTTTATCTTATGATAGGATACTCAAAAATATTTTAAATAACGACAGTTTTCATGATTCGTTTGAATTTGCAACCATCTTAATATTTCATAAATTAATATAATCATTTATACGTATGATTCACAAAATCATGAGCAAGCAATTAGACTTTAGCTGACAATCTTTTTTACGATGACATAGATATATGTATCTTCATTGTTACCAGAAATTTAGTATTTTCTATGTGAGAATTTGTTTAATAAATTTTAAGTTCTGTCAGATTAATGATATTTTCATGTAATAGTCGTTCAAACTTAGCCAGTAATGAGTACAACTGAGAGGACTTAACCACTGGACAAGTGGGTCAAATTTCGGTACCACACCGCTAAATCTAGGCCTTATAAAGCTTAATAATGATTGATATATGACAAGGAAACTGCTGATTTGTGTTTAATATTAAATATACATTGTAAAAATAGTTTATTTTGTATTCCCTCGAATGTACACATCTATTAGATATAATTATACACATACACAGTAACAGATGTTACTATATACGCCATTCTAAAATGTCTACTTTGATAGCGTCTGAAAAATATATTTATTCAATTAAAATTTGTGTTTATTGAACTTTTAAAACTCACATGAACGAAAAGCCCAAAAATGCATTTTCAGTCTAGATTTTGTATTTCAATGAGTAGAAACATGGCTGGGAATCACGTGACATAACAATTTCGGAAAATCTGATTTAGTTCTCTTAATACGCGACCAGTTTGAATTATATTTGAATCAGCTGGAGATGTGGCAGTTGGGCAGTTGGTAGCTCATCCGCCGCGATAGGACTATGGCAGTTGAAAGAAGTGTAAAACCCAAATAGATCAAGTGAAGCAAAGAATGTGGGAAAAGATCGAGAACTTGCTAAATGTAGAGCAGAACAGAATATGATTTTGTTACTTGGCAAGTACATAAATTACATAAACATACAGAAATGCAAGAAACGAAAATCAAAGTGGTCACGTGAGAGAGATATACAGTAACAAAATATGCAAATACATGGAAAAGACATACATTTGGACAATCAAAATAGCATATAAAACATTGAGACAAAAGAAGAAACTGTTCATAACCAGCAGTTTCTACTTTTGCCTCAATATTTTCTGTGCTATATTTTACACAAATCTTATCTTATCTTATCTTATCACTTATTTTGTTGTCTGCATCAGCATTAAAATTGGACCAGTCTAAAATTTTGCCGTCTGGTATATAGGGTTAATTCACCTTTTTGAGGTCGTTAACATTCTCAGAGGCCCATAAATGCGTTATCGCCTGAGACCTAAGCGAGCGAGAGAAACGTGAATTGACGCTTTTATTGTATAAAATATGAAGAATTTTCATCAAAGAAATTAATTAAGATAAGACGAATAACTAAAAAACTTTGTGAACATTTAGCCACATTTACACCGACAGATACCGGATTTTCTAGTCATTCGACTTATATCGCGTGTGTACGATATCCATTAGACGGGTCGTTAGCTTTTCATCGTGTAGCTATATAGTCAAGTTTTATCACATTTTTAATAACATAATAATTAATAATTTTAGTTGGCGAATTGTAACAATTCGACTAAGTTTTCTTTTGGAAAAATATTCTGGATATTCTAACGTTCATTTCAGTGCAAGAAATAAAAAAGCGGAACTTCCGATGTAGATCTCTGGTTCGTTTGGGGCATTCATTCATTTCAATAAAAAACAAAGTTGAAAAGGAAAATTTGCAGTAACTTAAACAAGATCAAGAAATACAGAGGTTTACCACCACATTTGATTGTTAGATCCATCGAATTTGCTCTCCTCAAGCCTAGTAGATCTTTTTCTCTGGATAATGTCTGTTTACAAGTGATTTTACTTTTAAATCCGTCAGCCGTCAGCCGCCCTTCTGTTTACTTTTTTATTCCAAGAGACCTGTGTCACTATATTACGTCATCAGATATGATTACACTGGGGTATAACTAGTTTACTATATATTGGGGTGTAAAGGGGGCCTTCCAAGATTTTACATCGCGGAAAAGGGAAATGGCAAAATTTCGGCCTTATTTTCTTAATCACTCACAACAAATCCCCGATCGAGGATATTTGAGTGCACAACCGGTCCGATATCGCACGAGAATCTCCCGATTAACGACTGGTTTTTCACGATATCAGCCCGGTTTCTTCTCGTTATTCAATGCTGATAACGGCCCGAAAAAACACATTTTATGCAATAATGGGTAAAAAAGACCTCCCTGGAATTGTATATAGACCACATTTGTTGCTTTTGGCCGCAGTAGATTTTGCAGGTGTATGTGATAGCTGAGACATGAAAACTATTTTGAGGTATTTTACGATTATAACGAAATGTTGATGATATACTCACAAGAAAATTGATGGAACGGAGATTAAAGCCGACATATACAGCAGTTGTTCCGGTTGGTCGCAGCAGGTTGTTGTAGTTATATGTGATAGCCGTGTAAAGGGAACTGGCGCTGGTTGTGGAGTATGCCGTCACTTCCGGTGCTGCGAAAAGGATAATCAACAATCATATATGGGTATATATTTGACGAATATCGGCACTCTACCCAATTTGTAGGCCATAATGTCTTCCATTTACATAAAGGATGAATAATACGTCTGGAAACTATCCTGGAACAATAGAAACAGTTGGTAGCCATAAAATGATTGTTCAGATCTATTTAGAATTATTTCTTCTAGATTCAAATACTTACAAAGAAACTAGCTTTTCGATGAAAAACAA